>JAMKCH010023753.1:0-42773 GCA_023653785.1 Ophioderma brevispina
GATAGACCTTTATCGATTTTGATCCCTTAAGTACATCTTTGTCCCAGCGAATACGTATTCGTTCACAATATCTGTGTGCTTTGAGAAATTTGGACACGCAAAGCTTATCGAATACGTATTCGATAGTTTCAATTGTTTGTGAACCCCGTTTTATACAAAATGTGGTGTTTATTAGAACTGCGGCCTATTTTGGTTAGGAGATGTAATTTCACTTTTTATTTTTGGTACATTAAAGATTAACATAAAATGAACCAGAATCAACTATTAACTCAATTTTACCAAAATCAGATTTCGACACTAGGTCGTGACCACGACGATAAATAGCGTCCCTATGTTATCGGACCAGAATGCGCAATCAGGTTAAGCGCTCGCCTCAAGTGTAGGCTCATCATGCATAGGCCGTGCGTTCGAGCCCTTTGAGATTCGCTGTCTTGTAATTTCCCTGGACAAGAAACTAACCGCGTATTTTGTCCCGATTACCCATGCGATATTTTGGGACTGGTCCCGCTGCGCATGGTTATCTCTGTATGTTTGCTGATAAGGGAAAGCGCTGATCCCGATCTGCTGCACCCTTGAAATGATTTCAATGGTTATGGTATGTGGGCCCCACAGTGATCAGCGGCCATTTTGTGAAAGCGCGACCGGTTAACGTCCCTCCGAATTAAATTATCACATAGGTCTGATCATCTCAAGGTTAGCATGTGGTGGAGTTTTCACTTTGAAATAAAGCCTATAAATATGCGTTCTATACTTAACCTTTTGATAACACCAATACACCAAATTGTTTTCGTTAGATGGTGGCGTAGTCTGAAGTCGAAACTCTGAGAAGTATAAGGAAGATCCTAAAAATTCCCGTAGCCACATCTGTTATTTTACCCAAATGTAATATTTTTTTCCAATATGACAGATCAAATTTATTCTTCGTTATCACCTCATGTCCGATAGGTCCTCTGTGGCTTTATGTTGATTTGTGCATGGTCCATACTCGTTCCGGCAGGTTTTCTCCGGTACTCGGGGTTCTTCTGTAATCTAAAATCAAGTTTCACATCTGTTCTGGTATTACAGATTCTGCTGTGCGCCTTTTCATGACTGCCGCACCGCACCATGAGTACGTTTACCTGGATATGTCCGCGCGTTGATATACTCATTTTATTTGTGTATGATTATTTTAGTTATATCCTCAAATTTATTTAGTTTGATGAGATACTCATGCTTTATCACACATCTTATGCCAGGCCTGTTCATTTGTTTTTGATCATCTCTGCATGGTATACTGACTTTCCACACCTTGGGCATTTTGGGGCTCCACCGAAACGAGGCATGGTTGACTATTTTTTGTTTTACTCCTGTAAATAAGCATAAAAGAACAAGAAAGAGCATACGAATGAAATTACTGACAATTACTTGACACACAAAGAAAGCTAGGAATTGCATTCGGGCCAGCAACTTGTTGTTCAATTCAATAAATAACCTCGAAAAAGATTATTCCCAAAATTTTATTGTTTGACGGGAGAGTTTAATTTGTGAGTGAGTCTTTGTATCAGAGTGGCCCACATGTGTTGTCTGTCCAGAAATACAAATGTGTGATTTTCCTTCCAGACAAGAACCAAATCTGCACATTAAGATTTGCACACATACGTTATGTAATAGCAAACAGTTGGGATTATATGAATATCTCAACTTTTGTGGTCCCAGAAAATAAGTAACAAATTGATATGTTTTTTCACCATAAATCAACACATTAGGTTCGTTGGTTTAATACCCAATTTTAACCATAAGAATTTCGAATCATGAAACTTAGACTAACCACAGCGAAAATACACTCATTTGTGTTAGACAGGCGATTTTAATCTTATGGGCAAAGTGGAAAATGCAAGTGGTGTGTTATTCCTTAGATCTTCCAAGCCTTTTTGCAACACTCAACCGTCTTCGGAATTTGTTTATAAGCACTGATACGTATAATGTTGTACCAATAGATAGCTATATAGCAGTCTTCGTATCTTGTATACAAAATAATTACCAACATACCCTGTATGGCATAAGTACATGATGACATAAAGACCGTGAGGCAGCAAAAGTTTTAAAATTTCCGAATGCACAGAGTGCACAATAAACAAAAAATCAATTTGCACCACTATTAGACATCGGATTTTCATGCGAGGTGTTCACTCTGAATCATGGTAAAATATATATACAGAGGGGTTTTAAGTGCTAACTATCGAAAGTCTAAAAAGATACATAATAATGCTTGTGTGGCAACTACTGAATTTTGTTGCCTAGCAATTCTTGTGATATTTTGGTATCGAAGGAACAAGAATGGCTATAGCTATCTATTGATACCAAATCCCACGTATTGTGTGCTTCATAAAGAATTCCTGAAGGGGTTAAAGCTGTTTACAAAAAAAGGCTTGGTAAGATGAGGATAAATAAACACTTGGGAAAATTTGTTTCACTTTTGCCAAAGGATGAAATCAACCTCTACATTCAATAGTATGTATTGTAACTTTGATTTTCATGATGCACTTTGAAAAATAGTGTCGTCCTCAAGATTTTTCAAAATCGATATTTTTTCCAGGTTTTAAAGTTTTATATACATATCCCTCACCTTAAAGGCTTAAGACCAATTCAGCGCCCTTATGTGTAAACAACGATTTTATAATAAATGACCCCGGAGTCATTTTATTCAGCAACGGCGTTAAACGCAGAAATACGTTGAGTTGATCCCACGGCAATCCTCTGCTTGATCAGCCCTGTTACCTTTGTGGTTTTTAATATCAAATGAGCACGAGTCATGATATGTAATAGACACATTTGTTTGATTAAAGTTATGGCAAACTGACCTGGATTCCTTTTATCCTCATATCGATGTTCCTATCTGTTTTTGGGTTTTGTTATTTTTTTATGCGTAAAATACAGGGAGAGTAAAAAAAAACTTGACCCTGATTGTGTCCGCCATTTTGAGGTTTTTTAAATAATATATATATATATAACGTATGTGATATTATATCGGCAAGTATATTTCATTATCTTTATTTGCGCAAAGATAATTCCACTCGTAGAGGCCGAGCTACAAGTCTTTTGAATCAAGTAGTCCGGTTTTCACCCTATCCATGGATTCCCATTTGTATGCACGGCCACAGTGGGCCAGAATTGAATCAAAGCTGGCCAAAAAGATTTGTTGAAATTAGAAGGTTGATTTGGTCAAATTTTAGGTATATTAGGGGGTTTTGTGTGACCCCGGCGTTCAATGGAAGTATTTTCAAATTTGTATGACGTCATTAATATGCCTGTTTTTCTGATTGTCCCAATTGAAAAATAATTGTAATGTATTGAAATGGGCCTAAAACATTATAATTTTCACATATCATGGGTTCTGGGACATGAGAAATTTGAAGGTAATGTTTAGAAATATATATGACGTCATCAAAATACTGTTTTCTGATTGGTCATTGACAATATGCATTGTAATCCATAAATTAACCCATAAAACCATGACTATTTAAGCATATAGGGGGTTCTTGGACATGAGAAATTTGCTGGTCATGTTTAGAATAATAATGAAGTCATCAAAATACTGTTTCTGATTGGTCATTGATAATATGCATTGTAATCCATACGATAGCCCATAAACAATGACAATTTTTAGCATTTAGGGAGTTTTCTTGGACATGCGAAATATGATGGTAATATCTAGAATTATATGACGTCATCAAAATACTGTTTTCTGATTGGTCAGTGATAATATGCATTGTAACCATAAATACCCATAAAATCAATGACTATTTAAACATATAGGGGGTTCTTGGACATGAGAATGTGATGGTATATTTAGAAATTAGTATGACGTCATCAAAATACTGTTTTTCTTGAGTGTCATTGAAAATAATGCATTGTACTCCATAAATAGGCCCATAAAACACTGACAATTTAGCATTTAGGGGGTTCTTAGGCATGCGAAATTGATGGTAATATCTAGAAATATGTATGACGCATCAAAATATGTTATTCTGTAGGTCTTGAATAACATGCATTTCCATTAAAATGGCCCATAAAACAATGACTATTTTAGCATAGAGGGTTCCCTGGACATGAGCAAATTTGATGGTAATATTTAGAAATTTATGCCTCCATCAAAATCTGTTTTCTGATTGTCATTGATAATATGCTTGTACTATAAAATAGCCCTAAAACATGACAATTTACATTTAGGGAGTTGTCTTGGCATGGAAAATTTGATGGTAATATCTAGAATATGTATGACGTCATCAAAATAATGTTTTCTGATTTGGTCTTGATAACTGCATTCAATACATGGCCCATAAAACATGACTATTTTAGCATATAGGGTTTTCACATATATGGGTTCTGGGAACATGATAAATTTGAAGGTAATGTTTAGAAATATATATGGCCTCATCAAAATACGGTTTTTCTGAATTTGGTTTCATTGAAATAGCATTGTATAGCCAGAAATAACCCATCAAACAATGACTATGGAAGAGCATATAGGGGGTTCGTGGACATGAAAATTTGCTGGTAAGAGTTAAGAAATAGATATCGGACGTCATCAACATACTGTTTTCTGATTGGTCCTTGATAATATTCATTGTAATTCATAAATAGCCCTAAAACAAGGACAAATTTTAGCATTTGGGAGTTTCTGGACCGCGAAATTTTTGGAATGTCATATCGAGAAATATATATGACGTCATCAAAATACTGTTGTCTGATTGGTCATTGATAATTATGGCCTTGTAATCAAATAACCCATAAATCAATGACTCTTAACCATATAGGGGGTTCTTTGACATGAGAAATGTGATGGTACTATTTAGAAATATATATGACGTCCATCAAAATACTGTTTTCTGATTGGTCATTGAAAATATGCATTGTAATCCATAAAGGCCCATAAAACAATGACATTTTTAGCATTTAAGGGGTTCTTGGACATGCGAACTTTGATGGTAATATCTAGAATATGTATGACTCATCAAAATAATGTTTTCTGATTGGTCTTGATCCAGCCATTCCATAAAATGAAAGCCCATAAAACAATGACTATTTTAGCATATAGGGTTCCCTGGACATGATAAAACATTTGATGGTAATTTTAAAATATGTAATGACGTCCCCATCAAAAAACTGTCTTCTGATTGGTCACAGTATGCATTGTAATCCGTAAAGGGCCAATAAAAAAATGATATTTTAGCATATAGGGGCTTCTTGGACATGGAATTTTGAAAGATATTTGACGTCATTTACATTATAAATACAAAATACATGCAAAATTTACTGTAACTTTAAATAAATGACATACAATCCCATGTAACATACTTAAAAAGTCCATAAAACAGTGACTATCGAACAAATCAAATGAGTTTAAGGCCTAAACTGTAGTATTTGAAAGTATACCCTTAAAGCCCTAATGCCATTTTGCCCTTTGTCAAAAATCACGGAGCGGACCCCTCCTTGTGTTTAGTAGTAGAACTAGCTCTTAGATTAACAGATAAATAACGCTTACCTCCTTTTTTTGCGGTGATGGTCAGGTTGGTAGTCATTTTCCGGGGTAGGGATAAGGCTATATGCCGTCATCAAATAATTTTTTCTCACTCATCTGCAAAATTGTTGTAAATCATAGCAATGTTTCTAAACAAAACACAGTGGATGAATCCCCAAATATCCATTTTGAAAGCTTTTTAATACCGTTTTCTAATGCTTCCTTGAAGAAAAGTAAAACATCTAAAGCATAAGACACTGATTATGTGAGACTGGGGAACGGGTTTCGCATCACAAAGTGATTCACATTGATTGGGGGCGTTCGCTATTTTCGTCATTTTCCTACGTACAAATTGTACGTACCTTTTGACCCCCCTCGAGTTAAAGAATTGCGGTTTTTTAGATTTTTTCCCACTCACTCACAAATCGCCTTTTTTTCATACGTATACTTTGAGATAAGTTTTACCCTCCCCTCACGTACGTTCATTATACCATTTAGCCCGTATTCAGAATAATCCTACAATATGAATTTGGATTGCTGTTCTGCTGAAAGTATTACTTTGTTTTCATTTACATTAAGAACTTGAAAGGCAGAAAGAAGCTGCAGATCTTTCTGTTTCACGATTTTTTCTGGCTTATTTTAATACTCTAGGAACAAGCATAACAAAATTTTCCGAAAGCCTCAATAACTTTTATCCATGGATTCTTCTTAAGCTAAAGTACACGTGTCGTCGTTTATAAATCTGGTCATATGGGAATAGTTTTCCCAGACTATGCTGCCTAATTATATCCTCCAGAAACATCAGAATCTGTATCTTCTTCAATTGCTGGAATGGTCTAACGGAAATATTGATTTTGAGACGGGACTATAAATAGTGCATACATCGCAACGCGGTGTGCGGCAAGTTGAATTGTTCATTAAAGGAAAATGTCATGATTCTGATATTTGGAAAAAATTTGGTATGGATAGAAAGCTTAAGAACGTAGATTACATATAAATCAAAAAAAGGTGAAAATTGTCACATTTGTTGAGTATTTTGCCTTTTAATTTTCCGACAATAGCTTACTCGAAAACGATTCGACAAATCCAATCGCCAGGTAAATGGTGACGTCAAAGTGATGACCCTCCATATTTACGTCGTTGTGACCATTATATCGCAGTTTTGCCACTTTCCTATTCGAGTGAACTGCCAGGGTAGGGCATGCCATCCTAACAGCAACAGCTGAATTCAAATTCGGCCATCACATCCGCGCGATCGAGTGCCAGTCCTTTCAAAGACTTAACGGTAGGAGGGCGCTATTCGGTTATCGGACGGTTACACTCAGACTTGCCTAAAGTCTAGGGGCGCGTCACGAAATTTAAATCGAAATGAAGTAGGGAAAATTACACTGTTTGCAGCGGGGTGAATCCACTAACCCCGACGATTTTGAAGTCAATTATTTATCCTTTATTTTTAATGATATTATAGATGTATTGAAACTGGATTAAGAGGAGCTTTTGTATGAAATGAGACACAGGTGACCATAGAAAATGCAAGTAGCAGTTCCACCAATGTACCGTTTGGAAATCCCAAGCCCAAATCGAGCAGGTGTGTCATACCCCCCCCCCCCCCCGTGAACTGCGATGACGATGTGTTTTTTATATCAATAATAATTAAAAACACAACGAAATGAAAAACAAAATATGTCATTCTGGAACTTTGTTCAAAATGTTATTATTTACTTTCATTAATCCATCATATTACAGTGTCAGCAAAACAATTCGGATCAACACGATGTTTTGGTCATCACTTTGACGTCAAGAGGAGAGCAAAAATTGGGCGACTTTGATCAATGAAGCCTGCGAAAAATCCGCCCGTTTCTTCGTATGTCAAAAAAGCACAAATTAAAAATGCCTCTATTTTGTTAATGTACATCAAATGGGATATTTTTCGGGAATCGGATGTATGACATAATTTATGAATGTAAGGTCAAACTGAGATTGCAAAAATCTGACATATTTCCTTTAAAGCACTATTATGCCATTTTATGAAGAGCGCCCCATTTTCCAAAAAAAATGAGATTTTACACGGTTGCATTGGTAACGGCTAGTAAACTATACTGTGAATGCGTTAAGCTCGAAAAATGTCTGTGTTTCACAACCGCAGGAATTTTGTATATAGAATAATTCTATCGGGATCCCCGATAATCATCACCGGCCTGTGGAAATGCTTCCAATGTGAATAGCTGGGAACGAGCGCCATGTACAATTCTACGCTCATCCATTAGTGTTTTATGGTTCAGGCCATAGAGCTGGAATAATAAACCAAGAGGGGAATCGCGTGATTGATGGAATAGCCCAAGCCCTTAACCGATTTCTCTCACACACAGCGGCGACGGGTTGTTGTGCGTAAGCACCCGCGGGTCGTCACTGTTGAGGCGCAAAGGACAAAGCATATAAAATCTGTGCGTCACGAGTTATAAATGTTGGTTTTTTTTTTGCCATTTCCCCAGTGTTCCATTGTCTGATTGGCCGGTTTTTCTGCAATAATTATGCGAAACCAATCGATTGAAAGAAACCCGCTATAAAGATTCCTGCATTCCTAATGACACAAAAAGTCTCACGATGACCCATGCTAATTTTGATTAGGAAAAGAGATATTTGAGTCCGAGTGATAGCATGTGCCATCAGTTGTTATTGTTGTTTTCACTCGCTGAGTGTGACGAACGTAAAATACCGCGTGTCTCATAAATATGCATTAAGGATTTTCCAAATACGACGATACGTAAACCAAATATGGTGGTGCCCAAAACTATGATAATGAGTGCGTATGCTCATTATCATACTTTTGAGCACCTCGATTTTGGTTACGCCGTTTCGGGAGAATCTTCGGGTCTGGGTTATATTTACGTCGTTGGTTCAGGCAAATCAGGTTAGAGGTTATTTTCTCGAGGTGGCACTATTTCATCATGGACGGACATAAACGTAGCATTTCCAGCTCTGCCGTTACGTCCAATCTGGGATCCAAATTTTAATTACAAAATCGCTTATTTTATGATAAATACGCATTTTTTAGCATTCTCGTTTGCAGGTATAGTTTCCTAGACAATAACCAACGTAACTGTGCCAAAATATCAAATTTTGAAAATTGGGGGCGCTCTTCAAAAAATGTGCTAATATTGCTTTAAAAACGGCCTTTTGGCATAGGTGTGGTGCATTTTAAAATACCTCCAATATGCAGTGTGGCAAATTGTGGCAAAAAAAATTTAGTATTAATTGAAAGCAGAGGCTTTGATTAAAATGTTGATATAAGAATCATAGCGAGAATCAACGGGAATCCTAACTTTTATGCATCATTTTTCAAAAAAGTTAATTTCTAGCAGTTTTTTTGGTCAAAAAAGTGGATTTTTCCTCTTAAATGTTCTACACATTATTTTTTTCATTAGCATATTTCTAATCTGTGTATAATCATGTGGTAGATAGAGGCAATTAAAAAATGGATCCTTTATTCTTCCTCTCGTCACAAGGAAGTTTTCATATTTGGTGGTATTATCATTTTTAGAGCAACAGCCACGCTTTTCATGTTTACGGGCGTATATGACACCTTTAAACTCTTTAAAAAATAAATATTTTACATAACCGTGTTCTTTGGGATGTTTTCTTTCCCTAACGACATAAAAAAACATAAAAAGTCACATTCGGCAATTTTGATTTTTGGCCAGCTTTGAGGTGATTCTGGCCCACTGTGTGATTCCGTGGACAGTGCAGAAAACCGACTACTGGATTCAAATGACTGTAACTCGGTCTATACCTAACCGATGTGAATGATCTTTGCAGCAAATTTTACTTGAAAATTCAAAATGGCGGACACAATCAGGGTCAAGTTTTTTTGACTCACCCTGTATATCTGTATTCTTCCAGCCTAACCTAGACTATCAAGTCTATCATTTGCGAGCAAATTGAAGACATTTCATATTTTGTGAAAAAATGTGCCAGTGACGCTTTAAAATTCTTACGAAAGGTTACAATGTAGTAATGTTGAACATTAAGTGGAGAATCTAGTTCAAAGTCTTGTGATGTAAGATTTGCAGTGGTCTTAATTTTGTTACATTGCTACAATTTTTAGCTTTGTTTCCCTTTTTATTTGGTGAAAATCGGACATTCTGTTCCCATTTTATGATCAATTAAAGTAAATTGCGTCTCGCGAACAAGCATAATTTCTTATGTTTTTTTTTTTTTTGTTTTTCAAGCAGCTATATTTATTATGTATTTTATTGTTTTTCACCCTGCAATATTTAAGACAAAGACAAAATAAATTGATTTCTAGCCTACAACAGTGATTATTTATAGAAATTTTGTATTCATAGTTTACTATAATTCATGCAATTACTAAATTTGAAGTTTAAAAAACAAAAATGTTGCTAATTAGCATAATTAAAATTAATTAAGTGTTTCTAGATCATTACGGGCCATAACTTTTTTCGCTTGTAAAAAAGTTGCTCCGGAAAATAAATCAGGTTCAAGTAGAGCTTTTGATTTCAAATTTGGACCAATAGTAATTCATGATATGTATTACAACCTAATGGGCTATTTTGTGGAATTTCTCTTTAGTTTTTATTTTATGGGGGGTCAAAGGTCTCACCAGCAATGCATATTCAAAAAATCATGGATCCAGTTGCTATGGCAACCCGAAAATCAAATTACAAAAAATCTCTTCATTAGGTTGCTCCTACTTGACCTACTAACACACGTTTTAAGTCTTATTATTACCAGAGCATTGCAAGTTAGTGAAAAATGAGGAGCAACTTTTGTATTTCACTGAAGCCCAAATTAAAGTTTGTTGACCTTTGACCTCGTTTAACAGCAATTTAACGAACTTGAACTCTGTAAATTGATTCATTTTTGACAGGCTTACTTATTTCTGAATATTTTCATACATGACTTTCCTATATCAATCATGAACTACATGTCCTAGAGCATATTGTTAATAGACACCTCATTTTGAACTAGATTCCCCCCTTAAACCAACTTGCACATGTCTTTGATTTTCATGATGACAAAAATAACATTTTGTTTATTGATGGGTACTAATCATTCCGGGACACCCTGCATCTCCTCGTGTCCCTTTAAGCTAAAGGATTATTCTGCACTTGCTTTCATTAAAAATATTTAGAGTTGATTAGCTTATATGCTTGACAATTGACCCAAAGTTGTTACAAAAGTGTGTTGCAATTCTCAATACAAATGGTGACCGATTTATATACTTTGGACATAGTGTTTAACTATTTTTTTTTCAAAACGTTAACTGTTGTTTTCATCAAAACTTTATTAGTTGGGTTTAAACAAATGACACGTTTTTTCCTAAAAAATCGAATACCAAGCGTTTTAACCTACTTTAATTAAACTAAAATACTAAAATATGTGCAACCTTTCTGAACATCTTCAGACTTGGCTCTGAGCTTGCGTGATTTATTTCTACCAAAAAGTTTTCTTCATATTAAATATTGTGAGTGCTTTATTTTCCCCTCATTTAAGTAGTTTTAGTTTGTATTTTACTTCATATCCAGATGGATTTTCAGGTAAAACCAGATAATTAAGACGTTCAGACGCTCTTTGTTTCCATTGTTCTTTTGGGAATAATTTAAAACGAAATAAAAGCATCGCGAATATTTAGCCGCGATATCATTTGAAATTATTGGTCATGGAGGTACGTAGCAGATGTACATAAATAGCTCGAGTAAAAGAAGAAATTCGAGGAAGCTGATCAGGACAGCTGGTAAAAGGTATATGGATGAGACAGCTTCGTGGAATTCCAAACGCTCAGCTTGCTCCAGGAGAAGCAAGGCGAACAAATCGGAGTTCAATCCAGTTCACGCATCATCCCGTCTCATATGTGTGTCTTGTAGTACTAGTAGCAGCACGCAGCAGTAGTAGTAGAAAACCATGCAAACGATTACATATGGAGGGTTACGTTACTTTTGACCGTTATTTTGCTGCAGGGTGTATAATGTTACCTATAGCTTAGACTGAAGAATTCATGTGTAGAATGTACTGAGATGATGATACAAAAATAGCTATCTTATCTTGGCTTCTTTTTTGGTTAGGATTACCCTAGAGCGAATTCATCCATTGCAGTCCTGTAGCATTCAATAAGTTTGGCATTAAAGTTTATTTATATATAAGCATTCACTTTATAGGCTTAAAGCTTTTCGGCATTATACATACATTTTGGTATATAGTTTTACTTAGTTCTCTCAAAGGCTATGGATATAATTTTGAAGGAGATACGTCGAGGAAGAAAGACATTGTCATTTTATCTTGAGTTACGGCTCCAAACATATTTTAAAATTACTTCACTTATAATACTGGATGCTATCATGATAACGAAAACAAAACTAGGATTGCTTTGTCTTCCTCGAAGTATTCTCTGAAAAGTGTACAAGAATTAAATGTTGTGTTTTAAAAAATGTACAATACGATATCTAGGTCGTCGACGTGTTTAAAGTCTTAGGAGTGTCTGTATACACGAATCCGGTTTGACACATTCCAACAATCCTCACTGGCAGCCATAGCTGGGGTGCATTCCTGCTTGAATTCACCCAGAATGTGCAGATTTAGTGTAGCTTTGAATTATAACTTAATCAAGCGTGGTACAGACGTACAAAAGATTTGGGTTAGGTTTGGGTGGATGCCCCCAGTAATGGCGGATCCAATTGGACCATAATTTGGTCTGGTGGGATTTGTCATACAAATTACACAAAGCCGTTTACGTCATACTTCGGTCAAGAGGATGGTAGGTCGACGTTATTACCAACAATGCCATTCTTCCATACAATCATTCCAATCTGTAATATTTGTTTACTATAACTGAAAGACAACCAGAGCAAAAATGCATTTGCAAAAATTGCATTGTGGAAGAGAACACTGTACCTTTCGTGTTTTGGTCCTAGAGACACTGGATTTGCGCAGTTAACGACTGAATGGAAGTTCCCGATAATGGTACCTCTTGAGAGGGGCTGAATTGTAGATAGCGTAATTAAATCGTTTACTGACCATTTTCCCCGGCCATTTTAATATTGACCTTTATGGATTATGAATTTTGCTGGTTTCCTGCGACCTCATTGGCTTCTGTAACAGGGAAAAGCTCTTGGGAATTTGGGACTCAGGTGCGCATGCGTAACTCAATGTCCGATGAATTATGGCCGAGAGTGTGAAAATGGTCGATTGTTTGATGTATTTTGGTTCACGCACGCGCGTAAATGCGGAAGTATATGTGAAGTCACTTAGCTGTCAAATCGCTGTACACAACGGGAGGGATTTTGTGGAAAGGGGAGGGGAGTCAGGGACCAAGTAGGATTTGCGCATTGGTACCGCCAAAGTGATGTCCATAAAGAGAAGCATGCGTGTCACTCGTCTGCGATAAAATAGCAGGAACTACAAGTATCGATCTTTTCACTTCTGATAAACTTATATTACATTTGATATTCCTTGAATTTCACATTCTGTACAATGATAATTATACATCTGACAAAATGAAATTGGAATATTCTGTTTCACGTAAAATATCTGCCTTCCTATCAATATGATGTCAATCTGTCTAAACAGTACCCAATAAGCCCTCAATGTGAAATAAATAATGGGAAACATTTTCTAGTTCAATTTGAACCATTTAATTGTTATTTCAGCTTTCTTTCAAATTCCTACTGAAACGGGGGGGGGGGGGGGGGGGCGGCCATTAGTACTGCAAAGATAACCAAGTTCCAGATAAAGATTCAAACAATTAAAACCAGTTAAACACTATATTCTCTCTTACCGAGTATATACCGTATTCAGTAGCTTCATGTTCAATAATACCTGATAGTTTAATCTATTTCTACTCGCATAATTCATTGCATAGAATTGCAAGAATTTTACAGCCGGGATTCTATTGCATTAAAACGTACGTCTCCATGTGAAAATCATTCTTTTACGTTTGAGCTATGTATATAAACATATGTACTATGCTTTCCATTGCTCAAAGAAGATTAAAAATTAATTAAGAATTAATTAAGTACTTCACGAAATGCAAATATAAACGCAATCTCAGCAGACTCACATTCAATACAAGATTAATTTGAATTAAGAAACACACCAATTACGCAAATAATTTTAACGGTACTCATGTAATAAAATACTTGGTGATATACAGCAAAGATTACATGCAGTTGATGTTGAAAATACAAACAAATTTCGTTAGTTTTTAAAAAACCTTCCAGGCATTTAATTGATAGCTTTATTTTTTACTTATTGCTGGTAAACAATTTTCAATCAGGAATATTTTAGGAAACAAAATGAAATATTCTGAAATACTTTCAGTTAAAATAGCATACCTAAACATTACCCTTTCTTCCTGATTTTGGAAAAAACGGTAATCTCATCGTAAATGTTGCATTTAACCTACTTTATAACATGTTTAAAACAGTACCTAGACATGCTAGGGAAAAAGAGCATGGTAAAATACAATCCCAGTGCATGTCATATGTTCGGTATGCCCGTTGACTTACTAGTCGTGGCAAGAATGTGACATTTAATGCACAGCGTAGCGACAGGTCGATCGCTCCGTCCGCGTGGCTGCTAACCCAACTACCATACTAGCCCAAAATGTTAGCTTTTCTTCTTTTACATGAAGCATTATCGAATGTAGCTAATGTATCACTAGGGCCATAGTCATGTATTAGTCATGACTAATAAGATTTGCACTATATATTTGGCCTCACTTCACGTACGCGGAGGAATTTCTATAGTGAAGAGAGTGTTTGATACACAAGTTAGTCAGTGGCTTAAGCGTTGGATTATGGGAAGGATGATTGGATGGATGGACCTTTGTATGACTCTGCGAATTATTTATCTCACTGACCTTAGCTAAGAATAGAATTATGTTTCCAACTATTTTCATGTGATCCCAAATATGGTAAAGGGATAAAGTTTCGGCAAAATTAAACTTAAAATAGTGAAACAACTAGAGATTGATAGATGCGCAGAAAATTCCTTAGATGTTTAAATTAATTGAATCACTTTCATTTCCATCTGAATTTAATTATAATATTACATATTCGATCGGTATTTAGCAAACTAAATCAAAAGATTTTAATTTGCTTGAGACTCACGTGATCTACAAGCTACAGAACACAACTGCAATTCACTGAATGGATGTTTTGTCTTAATTAAGTCTCAGGGTGCGCAGAGAATACTGAAACTTAAACTACTTTAATACTGATTTATTTATTATTTATTAATATATATTTGTTTACTTTGAAAATATTTAGGTAATTTGTATAAATATGTGTGTGTGTATAATTGTGTGTGTATGTGATTATATGTGCATATCAGTTATTTTGAAAATGTTATTAAATTGCTTTGTCCTAATGTTGAAAGCCACATTTATGCAAGATTTTTTTTTATTTTTATAGAACAAAAACAGCTAAAGGAAGAAAAACAGAAGAACAGTACGGAGGTGAAGAAAATAACGAAAAGAAGGTAAACAGGGGAGGAAAGAAAGAGCGATAGAGACAAGGAGAGGACGAAAAAGACAGAAAGAAAGAAAGAGGAAAAAGAAGGTAAGAAACTCAAAGAAATGATAGATATGAGTGAAAAACAAACAAACCACAAAGAATAAAGAAATAAATAAAGAGAAGCAAAGAAAAAATAAAGAAAGGGCGAGTGAACAAAGAAAGTTCAAAGTAAAGAACAAATAAAAATAAGGCAAAACGGCCAACAAAAACAACTAATATTAGACCTATTTCTATTTAATAATTACATGTACTTTTTATAAGAGTTACAGATACTATTAAAATAGTATCCATCTTTATGATAAAGTAAATCCAAACCAAATTCAGCAGACAATTGTTTCTAAAAGAACATAAATACATATTAATGTACCAAACAACCTTTTGGAACACCGCAAGTGGTTAATTACGTACAAATTATTGTAATCATTGTCAAAACGAAGGCCCAAGTGGCATTAGGCAGTGTGATAGCATGGATAAGGAACAAAGAAAATAAGCTGATGTTCTTTAAGTCAGCTGCATCGTTAGAGGACTTATTCCTTTTACGCGTCTTTTTGAATGCAACCGGTAACCAGAGGTTCGTTGCAAAATGTTAAGAACAATTATCAATGCATAATGTATTTGATATTGATATCATCCTCTTTTAACAAAACTAACTACGTTTACAAAGAAAAAAAAGATAAAAAAATGGATAAAAAAATAGATAAACCAGTTATCAGGTTCATATATTTGCATTTACTGATTAGGGGCATTATTAATATTTTGGTGACAAAAGTTTATAACATAGATTAATGGAGTCAATGGCGATTACTCGTTATTATTCAATGCGATAATTGATATCATAATATTAACAATTATAATGAAATGCCATCACATTTCTTCAATGTATTTCTAATTCATGTTTATCAATCAAATCATTAAATTAAATACACTTATATTTGGATGATTTAGAGCGTGCACAAGGAAATAATTATCATTACACACTCGCACACCCACCCACACATGCACATATTCACGCGCACACATACACACGCGCGCGAGAGAGAGAGAGAGAGAGAGAGCAAGCGCGCGCACACACACACACACACTCACTTGCACGCGAACACACACACAAATGGTTTGACAATTTCAGGAATTTATTAAACCAAACCAGCCGTCAATTTAATGGAAACGGTGACTCTTATTCAAATTATTTATAGGGCAATGACTATGTAAATATACCACTTTTATTATATTCCTAATTTTATTTATTTGTTTTACCCTTCCTATTTTAAGCAAAGGAAACCTCCTAAATAACAAACCCTCCCGATGATCACGAACTTTAACCTTTAATTCAAAACAATTTCCTATGAACTGTTTTTATTTGTAATAATCATTAAACACGTTTGAACAGACATGTGGAAATGTCAACAAAGCCTATTTGTTTTCAAAACAAGTTACTTTTGTTGTCCATTTAAAATCCTCTGAACATGGCATGCGGTAGCACTGCGCAGGCATCCCGACACCCACCGCTAGTAATTACCCGTTCCATTGCCCGCTACGTATCGTATCGCGGACTTCACGAACATTTGGGATTCCTATTAATTTTAATCAATAAATATTGTACGTCATGGATAATTAGTACCACCGATAACGTTGACAGCAAACTTTGAAAGCATTCGGCAAATTAAAAGAAACCGATCCTGATCGGGTTAGTACCACACGACTGGAGCCAAATAATATACCATCTGAATAGCGATATAATACATCGCAAGGTTTTTTAAACAGAGGAAAAGTAAGATGTGTAGCATTAAGATGAAAGATTACGATTTATGCAACATTAAGATGGTATGAAATGAGTTAGAGCGAATAAGTAAAGAAAAGTTGAGAAAATGCTTACCTGTAAATAACTGGTGAAAGTATAGCACCGATAAGATGTGCAGGAAATATATAGCGGTGTGGATTGGTAAGTAAGTATGCCAATGAAGATAGTCGGTGTGAAATGTGTGCGAGGTTAGAAGTAAGATATTCTGCTAGGAAGGCTGGGCTGCATTCCTCAGTTCCTTTTGCGTTATGTACGGGAACCCGACCTCCCCCGTGATCCAGCCATTTTTGGACAAGACCACCACTTGTCCGGGGGAACCGCTCCACTAAAAGTCCCACTTCTGACACCATTAATCTAGAGTTAACCCGCTTTCGAATACAAATCAGGGTATTTGAGAAGCTGAGAGAGACCCGGGGGCTAACTCTGGTACGCCGCGGTAAGCAGCATTGTAAGTGACAGGGGTACGCAAACTGACGGGGTACAATAGTGTTGTATGGTGTGTACTCCCATAGGATTTTCATGCTAAAATTGATTTTGTCGCTGTTTGGGTTTCAAGAGGGTCTAGACTGTCAGAAAATGACGGGGTTCAAATTTTCAGATATCTGCTTCTCTTCTGCAAGGGAGAAAAGTTAGTACAGGGGTAAATTGAAAATCAACTTAAATTACGTTAAAATATACACCGATATATCCGTCTTGTTGAGAGGATTAGATCAGGGTATAGTTTGTGTAAATCTGACCAATAGTTACACAGGTATAGGGGCTATAAAGGTACAGGGTCATTCCTGGGGTAAATGTTCAGATGTTGTTAAAAGTGGTGTCAAATGATTCCTCTTGTCATACAGGGTGTCTCAGAAAGAACGTTACCCTCCAGAAACGGCCATTTTGCTTACTTACTCAATTCTTATCCTCGTTTTAGCTTTATATTATAAAAATATGTACTTTTATGAACATATGGTGAAAACAAGAAAGAAAACGGTGAAAAAATAACCAAACAATAACTATTTCCCTAAAAATGATGCAAACCAACTTTGTCCACGGCTAGCAATAGCAGAGAGACATGTACATTGCATTTCTTATGGATTTGAGCACACGTAGTCCTCATATTTAATTAATTTGTTCACATGTTATGCCTAAAACGCACCTGAAACATGCATTAATTATTCTTCAGAATGAAGTGACCTAAATGCCCTCACCCGTCTCCCATCATAATGCAAATATGAATTTGGTTGAAGCACACTTTTAAATTTCAAATAATGGCATTGGCGCGTGGCTTCTACAATGGCATATTCTACTGAACTGATCTTGGGTTAAAGGACATAGTTCATCGTGAAAGGGGTAAACGATTTTTCCTCAAAGTAGGGTTCACAGTAGATGGCAATCAAGGGGAGCAGAAAAAAATCTGGGGCATGGCAAGACTCTAAAAAGTGCAAGGGAGAGATATGGGTCGTCAAAGACAGGCAATCAGCCGCAAATAATGCTGAAGTGCGTAGAGAACTGAACAATAACTCTAAAAACCAGCAATGGACCTTGGAATTGAGAGTATTAGACCCGGAGGGTCTTAAACAATTGTTATGTCGGGGTATTTGAATCCTTGTTTACTAGGCTAATGCTAGCCGTGGACAAGTAGGTTTGCATCAATTTAGGGAAATCGTCCATGTTTGGTTATTTTTTACGTTTGCTTTCTTGTTTTTCACCATCATGTTCTAAAAGTACAATTTCATAAATGATAAAGCTAAAAACAAGATAAAAAAATATTAAGTAAGTAAAATTTTGCCGTTTTCTGGAGGGTAATGTTCTTTATGAGACACCCTGTACTGAACAGAAAATGCATTTTAACGGATTTGGTGACGCATTGGCAACATCCAGGGAAAGCCTTGACCCCCTAGATATGAGACCCGTGACACATTTTGACCATTTAACATCACATACAGTATTTTTTTTATATATTTTGTTTTATTTATGACCTATGAGAAGATACGAACAACTTGTCAACAGTTTAACGAAAATCTTAGCGTCTGATAAATTTGACATCAGCATGACCATGAACCATTATGGTGCTATAACGCCTTTAAAGGATTGGAACCTAGACGACTTGTAGTACTCGAGTACACAAACTGTACTCATACTCGAGTACTTGTACAATTTGCTGTACTCATACTCATAATCGTATCTTCAGGCTGGGTAACTCCTACTCAGACTCGTACTCAGGCTAAGTACTCGTACTCATACTGTAATCATGATCTAAAACATTTGCTGTACTCACTACTCGTACTCATACTCAGGACCAAAGAACGTACTCGTACTCAGGGTCAAGTACTTGTACTTCGTACTCAGGAAAAATACACTAACACAATAAAAAAAAAAAAACATGATTGAGGCATGATTTGCTGAAGAAAAGGGAAATTCACAAGAAATCAAAAATATGCAACAATTGATTGATATAAATTTTAACAAAAATGATTTTTCACCCAAGTTTGTTTGTAAAAAATGATTTTATGATTCATGGTTGCATAATCCAAAGTGTTTGGATCAAAAGATTCAAAGCCATTTGCATTTAAAAGGGGGGGGGGGGTTTATAACTGGGGTTTATGGCGCCAATACATGTGGGTATCGCAGGTACAGGTTTGGGATATGCCACCATAGTTGAGGGAACTGGGTATCAGACCCATGACTACAGGATGGCATGCCATGATGGCATGGTTAGGTATGGGTATGTGACTATGGGATGGCGATTGGGACACGTTGGATCCAACATGTGACCACATCTTATGGTAGGCCTATGGGATAGGGTTAAGGTACAACTAGGGGTTACAGGTACATAATTTATACCGGGTAGCATGGGGACGTGTACTTGTACTACATATATGCATGATTAAAGATGACTGTGCATTTGACCGTTTATTCATCCAAGATCCTTGCTTTATAATACTTGGGTGCGCCAATTGCCCAAATCAGCATATTCCATGTAAAGAACTGAACTTGTTTATGTCTAAAGAAAATCAACAACAAATGTCAGGAAAATTACACACGTTAAGTATAGGCCTACATAGATATTGAGTTTTGGTGGCAGGACTAGACATCATCTTATTGCCATGATCAGCGTCATTGGTCGTCATTGTCATATTCTTCATAAGCCAAATTACAAAACTGCACTTTTGCAAAGTACTCGTACTCATAACTCGTCTCAGTTTAAAAAGTACTCATACTCGTACTCAGGCAAAAATACTCGTACTATACTCTATCAGGCGAGTATTCGTACTCATACTCGTACTCGGGATTAAAATTTTGCTGTACTCATACTCGTACTCGGAACCAAATACTCAGTATCTACTTCTACTCAGGGTCAAGTACTCGTACATACTCGTACTAAGGAAAAGTACTCATACTACACGTGGGAACCTAGGCAAACTATATATTTTTTGATCTTTTTGATTTTATGATTTTATTATATACATAAAAACACAATTTGACTCTATTTCATATTTCCCCTGTACTAACATTTCCCCTCTGGAAGAAGGAGGCGGCAGTCTGAAAAATTTGAACCCCGTCATTTTATGACGCGGATCCATCTTGAACTCCAAAACGTAAGAAAATCAATTGTTACCGCAACCAAGTCCTACAGGACTTTTTCACTGACGTACCATACCACACTATGACAAATGGGTGGTAATGTCAAGTAAAGACCGTTTTGTCCCATAAACCGAAGGTGAATTAGCTGAACAGCTAGTTTGTTCAAATACCTGGTCGCTTTCTCAATCCCAAAAATTATGTGAATTCTACCGCTCTTAATTCTCCCCTTGTTCCAATTTTCTCATCAATTTATAATAATGCATCTGGCTAAGTGAATGTCGAAAAATTGAACTGTGAAGGGTGTCTTCTATTATGCAACAGGGGTATTCCCTTAAACTCAAAAAAAAACTTTGTGGCACTGGATATTGGTAGATGGCGTTGCAGTATTCATTCAATGCCAAAGCCATTCACTACAGCACAATGGTTTCTTTAATTGCAGCCTAGATTAATCAAAAGGCATTTGTGCTGTTTGCATTAAACCACTAATACGGTTATTTACTACATTTTACTCTATAAATGCCCCGTGACCTATCGGCATATAAGCCCAATTTTGTTAGTATAGAAATTAGTATATTTATATCTTAATATCATAAATATTGATATTTGCTTGCCAATTATAAACCGGGTTCAAATGTTGAAATTCGCAAATTTCTAGCCATTAATTAATCTTCAATGAAAAGAGCCTTGTGTAATACATTAATTAAACGGGGTTCAAATGTGTAATATTCGTTAATTAAACTTGTGTAATATACATTGTCTTGTGTAATATATATTGATTAAACTGGGGTTCAAATGTTGAAATTCTCACATTTCTAGCCATTAATTAACACATTCATTATGATGTAAATCACTTCGCAATATTTGTCAAATTCTCTAATTAATATAATATTTATTGTTTTATTTTTATTTATTTAATCTTTCTTTATTGAGGGTAAAACAGCTTCAGTGTCAAGCACTGCTTTCCAAGCAGGCCCTCACATACAGAAAAATAGCTGTTACATTATATACAATTATGAATTTATAATAATGCATCTGGCTAAGTGACTGTCGACAATTGACTGTTTAGGGTATCTTCTCATTATGCTAACCCCGGGGTAATTCCCTTAATACCCAAAAATAAACTTTGATGTGCACTGGGTCATTGGTAAATTGCGTGCAGTGTTATTGCAATGTCAAAGCAATATCACTGAAGCGTAATGTTTCTTTTAATTGAAGCCTCAAATTCCTCAAAAGATATTTTTAGTTTTGTTGAATTTAGACACCCATACGTACGTTTTATTTACTACATTTTACTCTATAAATGCCCGTGACCTGATCGCATAAGCCCAATTTTGTTAGTATAGAGAAATAGGATATTTATTTAAATATCCCATATCCTAAATATTTATATGTGCTTGCCAATTATAAACCGGGGGTTCAAATGTTAAATTCTCAAATTTCTAGCCATTAATTAATTTCAATGAAAAGAGCCATGTGTAATATTCATTAATTAAACTTGTGTAATATACGTTGTCTTGTGTAATATATAATAATTAAACTGGGGTTCAAATGTTGAAATTCTCACATTTCTAGCCATTAATTAACACGTTCATTATGATGTAATCACTTCGCAATATTTGAAAAAATTCTCTAATTAATATAATATTTATTTATTTTTATTTATTTAATCTTTCTTTATTGCGGGTAAAACAGCTTCAGTGTCAAGCACTGCTTTCCTAGCAGGCCCTCACATACAGAAAATAGCTGTTACATTGTATACATTAATGAATCATAACAAGCATAATTCACAGATAAAACAAATTAGATGAAGTCACTAACAAATATAAATGTATGGAACATAATAATTGGTGAATCTTTGAACTGAATTGTCACACTCAAGTTTTCCATATCACTTCTGATTGTTGAAGGCAAGTTATTCCAGGCATATGTTGCCCTGACATGAAATGTGCGCAAACCTGAATTAGATTTAAATTTTGGTATAACCAATGTGTTAGTAGTGTGATTTCTTGTGAGATGTGAATGATTATCATGAACGAAATCAAACTGAGTAGATAAATACGATGGACTTAGATTTCTTAAGCATTTTAACACCATAAGTAAAAGGTGTTTATGCTATATTTGATCAAGTTTGACCCACTGGAGCGTGTCCATCGATTCATTTATTGGTGTTCTTTTATTTGTTTTGTTTGTTTTTGGTATTGACATAAGACATTGCCATAATGATGATAATTTTTGATTATAGATGACAATAGATATGCCGAATGTAATGAAGCAATATGATTGAAACGCAAATTTTTCATTGAACAATTTTCACAGTCTAGGAACTACTCAATGACAACTAAAGTCAGCTTCTCGTGCGATGGAAAAGTTTGGAAACCCACGTTGTCAACAGTGACAATGTATGCCAATTTTTTTAAAAAAAATAGCTTAGCATGTTAATTCATCTTATCATTAGTTATTAAAGTATGTCTAGCTACAAACATCAAAGAGGGCCGTCTCTGAAGATTCAATTATTCAATGATCACAATATATTTTGGAATATGCATATTTTAGCAACGCTTTATATTTCAAAACACTAATTAGTATGATGGATGTTAATCTCAACTGATGCATTTTTGTTAATATTTAGATAGTATTTTAACCTAACTTGTCCTGAAAAGTAAACGCCACCCCCAAAACATGTCACGATATCTTTGGAACTTATTGGACCTTTTCAACATGTTCAATGCAATATAACTGATTTCGTTTGCATTTTGTATTCCATGACCCAGCTGTTGTATCAAAAAATTGTTATTATTTAACTTATTCACATTTCTTAGAAAGGTGGCTTATTTCCATGGCGTTTATTTTCAAATTTGTACCACAATTCCCCAGACGATAAGGTTATTTAGTAAGTGGACATAATGGGCCTTTATTAAAGGGGAATTTCGTGATTCTAGTACCTTCTCTTTTATTTATGCATGGTTCACCAGATATCCGTGAAAAGGTTTATTCTCAAAATTTCAGTGGATTCAGATCTTGTGGGTTGATGTTATGACCAAATGTTCCAAAAGCCTCCGTGCTATAATTTACGTCCGTACGGAGAGAAAATACAAAAGTGCTAATTTCTTACAAACACGATCGAATTTTTAAGTAATATTATAGGCACACAAGCTATCGTTTCGGATAAAATCAATATCACAACATATTTTAGCAATTAGCAATATTTTTCTTGTGTGTCAATGAAATTTGTTCTGAAACTGTTAGGGTAATTTGACCAAAAAAGCCTTGTTCTACAGGTCCGACTGGCCTAAATTTGGGGTTTAAAAACACCTGTTTTTCCCTCACATCAATCACAATTGCAAATATCAACGGCGACAGTACAGAACCTTGATGCACACCCACCTTCGCCTCAAAAATATATTGTGTACATTGAATAAAGCAGAAGGTGCTGGAATCAAGAAATGCACATTTACCATCATGTGGCTTGATATAATCGACTCAGACCAATATCCGCAAAATTAAATCGGATATACACAAATATAAGATGTTAAAAGTCATAAAAAATGTACGATATTTATCCTTTTAAAGGCTTGGAACTTTTCCATTAAGTATGGTTTGCACATATTTTGAGACATTTCAGGTATTCCGAAAAATTTGCAAAATTTGGACAATCTGATATTGAAAATAATCTTTTAAACGTCTGGGAGGAGTGGATTTCACTAAGAGTTCAATTTCTAAATTGGTACTGCGCGAGAGATTAACGTTATCAGTCCGTCATAGCGAATGTGTGTAAATGAAACTAAATCTAAAATATCTCCGGAAAACGAAGGGGTTCTATGGAGGTTTTTGCATTAGAGGGTCCGTTACTATGTTTTGTTTTGAATATATATCGTTAATGGGTCTGAACCTATAGAACCTAGCGAGAAAATTGAACATTTTAGTCGGGTACTTTGGTGCTCGCGGACACGGAAAGTCGCATCCATTTTTCCCACAATGCCTTTCGATATTTTTCCAGTCTTGAGAATTTTCAAACACTGGTTTCAATTTATGCCAATTTTTTTTTCAATTCAGTTTAGAAACAGGATTACGTACTTACCGGACCGCCGTATGTGGGGACGGTTTATGTATTAAGGCTTAGAGACAGCCTATAACCCTAATTGACATTACGGAATAAAGCGTAATATGATATTGCACTTAACTCCGTTAATGAGGTACGAAGATATTTCCAGAATGAAGCGCCTGCATTTTTTTTTCAAAACCGGGGTTTTTACATATTGGTGAATTACTTGCTTGTTCAATAAACCTTCGAAACATTCTTGGTAGGTGGTGTTGTGCCGAAACACCTGGGTGCCGAAATACCCGGGTGCCGAAGTTCCCTCCTCTCAGAACTGCCGAATGTGCTCTACACATCAACAGCACGTTATTTTCCACTTCCCTTCTCCTCTGCCGAATGGCCCGGTACTTCGGCACTGCCGAAAGTAGGTAAATTCGGCACCAGGTATTTCGGCACAACGAACTGCAATTTGAGAGAAATCCGTATACTAAAAAACTCCTCCTGTCACTTTAAAGACAACCCGTCACCCAAACACACTTTAATGCAGTTGTCTAAGAAAGTGGTTAATTTTAACACAAATAATAAAAAAGCAAGAGAGGTCCACACTCCAAGTAGCGTACAAACCTTGCGCTTGGCATCTAAAAGCTTCTAAACCGTCCTATTAGCTAGGTTGGCGCGCAACACTAGGATAAGCCCATGACATACTTCCAGTCGCAGCGAGCGATTCCTGCTCGTGAGCATACGTAACATTTGATCTTGGATCAAAATCCGGTATTGCGCATGCCAATCACTCGCTGCGACTGGAAGTATATCATGGGCTTTAGGATATGTGGTACACAGATTTCAGCGGGTAATGGGAATACAATGTGACCTACTTCATAATTAACAGACCTTATGTTCTTACAAAGTTGGATGACTTCTCAAGGCCAGTAATATCGAGCGACACAAACGGGTTTCTCATAGGCAGTTAATACTTCCATTAGAGGGGAGGGGACCTTTCCCATACAACTGCTTAATCGCATTTCAAATTGATAACCCCTTATTCAGTGGCGCCATTACGTATATAAACACGGACTTGATTTTTCTTCGTTTTGAATCTAATATCCCCAAAGAAATCATTACTAGGATTTACAAAACTTCAAACTTCCAAATCGTTTTCCAACAAAGCAATATGATGGATGTGATTTTTTATATTATTTTTTTCTAAATTTGTACTACAGTTTTCTTTAACGATAACAGATTGTGCTATTAAGAGATCACCTTTTAATATTCTACGTGCCTTATTCAACGATTTCCTCTGTAACTCAAGATTGTTAAATAAGTTTGGCTTTTAGATCAAAATGACAACTTATGTCACTGCTAAAATATAAATATGTATTTTTAAAATACTATTTCAAAGAATTCCATTCAAGACTTACATTTTTGAAATTTTGACGACATTTCATAATAAGAGTATGGCACTGCGTCCATTTTCTTTTTTTTTATAAAGATGAGTTTGACAGAGCTGATGATACTGGAGTGCCCCCCGCTTCCGGGGATTTACGTATTCCCTATAACAGTCTCATCACAGTGAAAGAGTTCGCTGACCTGCATACCAGGAACAGAGTGATAGCCTACCATCATTGGTATGCGGAGCGTAATTCAAGCTGTAAAATATATATAGGCTTTATACTCATTCACGAAAAAACTTCCCGAGAAGAGAGTGAAATAAAGCATATTTAATTATGTAATGTGTTTGATTTATTTTGCTGATCGTATGTTCAGTTTCAACATGTCGATTATTGACTTCACGTTCACCGCATCCTATAATCCCGAACTTGCTTGTAATGTTAAACTGCCTATTATTAAAAACAGAACAGATTTTTTTCAAGAAACTCGAATTTATATGCACGACGTGAACGAAACGTATTATTATCCCTATTCTCTTTATCATCTAAGCCTCTGAATATTAGCATTTTAAAGTATTCTACAAATAATCACATGCAAAATTTGAGAAGTTTATATCTTAGAATGTCACTTTAAGAATCAGATTGCGTGGAACTTTATATGGCGATTTAAAACCATATACACAGTAAGTGACATACAAATAAACACCACTTACAACTACAAACAGTTTTTACAAGCAATATATTCTTTAAAAAGTGTTTCTGACTAATAGTATATATGAAATTTCATACGAATTTAGTTTGTCAACAATGAATAAAATATCATAGGAGCAATGCAGGTCGTTCTGAAAAATGCGAAGGTTTGTGCAAACTCGTCAAAGGCTTACCGAAGGTTATTGAATACCAAATATTTTAGATGAAAAATACCTATAATCCATGATATGTAATTCGGCAAATTATGACAATGTTATCCATTAGGATATGACATTCTAGAAAACCAGAACTTGTTGTATGTGTCATGTGACATACAAATAAACACCACTTTCTAGAAACATTAGACCAATACCAATTTATCAGGTGTCCCCCAAGGTACTGTACTGGGGCACGTTATTTTTCCTGTTGTTCATAAATGATCGTCATATAAACACTTCAGAGTAATATCAAGGGAGTGTGTGGGCAGGACAAGGGAGCATTTACACCACATACAAAAATGTGTACATCTGCAAACTTGAAGGACAATGACTGATGGAGTTTAACGCCTCTAAACGCCTCTAAATTATGAAGATCTCTAACAACGTCAACATTAAATATCTGTTGTCAAGCCTTACACATCTCACCCCTACTTATGAGTGGAACTCGACAACAGATTGAAATAGGATGCTCGTGGGACAAGATAACCAAGACACTATGAGCTATTAAAATCTCAATTCCCATGGCACAGTTCAATGGCTTTCATTCACTAGTGTATGGAGCAATTACACCCCTGGTTTTTTAGTATGATTTATGATACCCAGAACATGCATGGTCAGCTGCTGTTAACGTGTGCCCAACCAAGGTTACTGAACTGAGCCCTTGGTAGATTAGCATACCTAACCTCATAGTGAGAAAGCCAATAAGACACTCGGGTTTCTCAAAAGAAAGCTTTGGTTTTGTACCAAGGATGTCAAGGTCACAACTTATGAAATGCTGAAAAGACCAGTCCTTGAATACGGAATACAACAGTGTGGTCGGGAGTGTAGTTTGGGATCCCTACTCTTCCGATGATATTGAAAACCTTGAAATGGTACAAAGAGGCGGTCGCTTCTGTTTGAATGATTTTGGCCAGCCTGAGCAGTGTGAACGACATTATATCAGATCTAATTTGGGATACCTTAGTGAAATAAGGAGAAAGATTCGCTTACAAATGATGTTAAAAATCAACAATGATATGATGGGGATCATCAACAAGAATCAATATATTTCTCCCTGCCATCAACAAACGTAGCAGGAATAACCACTGCAAGAAACTCCAAGAAATATTCCAAGAAATGTCAGCACAAATTCTCCATTTTCCATGCACCATTGGTGATTAGAATCAACTACCTGAGACAAATGTAACTGCAATAAGACTGGAACCCTTCGAGAAAGAAACCGATAGCAATTAAGTACCATGCCATGAACGTGTAGTGCAAGGAAGTTGTTCTTTGACCTATAAAATTGCAACAGAAACAATTTTTTGTGTTATCATACTTCTAAATGTTCTAACTTTTAACAGAATAATGTGTCAAGAGTCTAGAAAAATAAAAAAAATGGGGAACGTGTAAAAAATTGGGGGAAAGTTTTGTGGGGGTCAAATTGTTTTGAAACCTACACCAACTTATTCATCTGGTCATGAGGATTAAAAAAAGTATAGTTAGCCATACGGTCGTTAGTTTCGGGGTTATAGGCTCATAACGGTTCAAGGTCATCGCGGCGTAATTCTTTCGGATTGCTCTGATTTTGACAAAACTAGTCTCAGATTATTTGTCAGATCATATCCTATAACACAAAATGCTAGGCCCTATTTGCTCTGCATTTGACGTTTTACTAAATAAATTATATATATAGATGGTAAGTGTTAATGACCCCATAGGATATGTAGACGTGACCAAATGGTGAAATGAGTGCAAGTATTATATTTTCCGGTCATTTGGGAACATTTTGTGAAGAGTCGGAGCATTCTGAAAATGTTACCACAGGATGACCTTGAACCATTATTGCCCTATAACTATTAAACTATAACCATCAGATAGGGCAAACTTTACCTTTTCCTAATCCGTAGGATATGGGCAAAATGTTGGAAAAGTTTTCGGTACAATTATTCGATATTTTTCCCCTGTACAAACCTTGCCTCCCTGCAAATACATGTTCCCTGCTACCTATACTTCTAGACTTTCGATATGTTATTCTCTCATCATTTCTAAGTATAACAACACCGAATTGTTTTTGTTGCAATAATTTTGAGGTCAAACCACTATTTTATTTACATTTCTTGCACTAGTGTGAGCATCAATCAAGTTTTACGTGATGTAGTTCAACCCTGCCGACAAAATCATGAAGATGCAGATGAAGCTGCCTTATTACATTTTAGTTCCAACGGTAAAAGCGTAATGTGCATTTCATTAAGACTGGAGATGATTTTTTTTATCACACGAGTATTACATCTCATATCGTATTTAACCTGCATTGAGTTCGTATGGTCTGTTGCATATAATGGGAATGTGTCCTAATAATATCACGGGCAACGTGAATACAGACTTTGTCTCGGTTACCAGGGCACGGTTCAGTGTCCATTAGTACACTGCAAAAACTGGAGTGTTAACTTTAACACCATGGGTGTTAATTTTAACACCATCCTGGAGTCAATACGGGACCACACCCACTGGTGTTAGATTACACCATGTTAGTGTTATATTAGCACCAATTTTGGTGTTACAATGTATGATATAACACTGCTTGGTGTTAATTTTACACCACATATGGTGTTAATCATTTTTTTAACACTGTCGGGTGCCAAATTGACACTACTGGTGTAATTTAACACTCTCCTGGAGTCAATACGGGACCACTCCCTCTGGTGTTAATTAACACCAAACTTTGGTGTTAACATTTTTATTTGTAACATGTGATATGTTAGTAGAAAATGCTTGATTTTGTTATTTTGTGCTTCTATTATAACTGCTTGCCTCTAATAAACAGAACACCAACATCCATAATTAAAATTATGCAGCAACACCGAGTGGTGTTAAATCCCAAATTTCAACACCAGAAACTAACACCAACACGCTTGACACCCACTTGGTGTTAAAATTTTAACACCCCAGTTTTTGCAGTGTAAGTAGTACGTCCAGTGAGAAAATTGTTCCGCGCTATGAGTTTTGATACCAAGAATACGCGAGGTCAATAACAAGTCAGTTGTATTTTATCAAAGTCTAAGATTTAAGTTTCCATTTCGGATTTCATTACATTTCTTGGTTCACTTGCAACGCTTGAAGGGAGGAAATCAACATGAAAGTGTAACTTTCTTAGGCTTAAAAATTTAATTGATATCTTGGTTAGCGCTTTAGTGAGTCACTCTCTAAATATGTCAAGGTACGGATGAGATTGTGATGTAATTGGTAGAGAATTTTATGGACAACATGTTAGGTGTACGGGTGTTCACGGTCTGATCACAGTGTGATTAATTTATATACGCTTAAAATATCTTTTTCTAGAAGACGCGAGAACGCAAAACAGAAAGCAGAACCCTTATTTTTGTCATAGTCTTATTATAGGAATAATAAACCTAAATGATTGTAGTAGAATTTAAACTGTGTCAAATGAAAATGCTAAGGGATCGGTCAATGGCGATTCATATTTTTTCAACGCTGTTATTTGTTAATTAAAAAAAACATATACGAAGTCTACAGATGTATCCTTTACTTTTAAACTACTCTTGCGAATTCCAAATGTTTTTATGTTTTCGCTTGGATCTCTAGCAGTGCATTTAATGGCACGGTCCTCTTGAGCCAGTCTGTTGATGACCCCTCATTTGGAAGAGACCAGACATAGATGGAAGTTGACCTACGTATGTACTGTGGTAGACAGCGTTCGTTGGTTAAGCCATCTTCTGAAGATAGCAAGAGCGGCTGAAGCTTAGATCTGACACATCACTATGTTCGTTTTCGTTGACGTTCATGAATTGATGAGTTCATCGTTGATAGAAAGTAACCATTAATGACAGGTTATTTGTGTTTTTCAGGAATCTGTTGAAAATACCCATTTCCGGTAAAAGCATCCAGAGATACATTTTACTATTATAGAAAGTGGCATTGACGCTATTATCTTCGGTTGGTGGGTGCATCTTATTTAGATAGCATTTTATAGTGAATATCGTCTTTGACCCAGGCCACTAAATAAGAATCACTGCCTAAATTGGGTTCTACATTTTATCCAAGCATATCACAAAATTGCGCCACCTATAATTGTCAGATACCAATGCTATTAATGCCAGGCAAAGTACGTTATTTTGAATGTAAATTACTACCAAATTATGTTGAAAAAAATCGTTTGAATTATTTTGGGATTGTAGCGCTTATTTTTATAAACGCACACGGTTAATACCCGAAATCGTATCCTAGTTCATACTTCTGGAAACTAATACATGCATGGTCACATATGTAGAGGAAGCCCTACTCTAAACCTAATTTGTTCTTATATGCAAGGATTCTGCCCACTCCCCCATGAAATTTAAAAAGCTATGCTGGACAGGAAACTTAACTGGAGAGCCATCATAGAATCGCATCTAATAGGTCACTTTGAGCGAGCGAGTTATTGTTTTGAAAATTGTACATCTGTTCATTGTCTGATCGCAAATATCCTCGTTATTTAAAGAGTTAACCATTGCCAATACAATTGTCAGGCATTTAAGCCTAAAACCTAAAAACAAGTTTTCCCAAGTACAATATGCTACATAACGAATGTAGTGTTAATTTAGGGATTCAAACATGTTACAGAGTGGTTCATCACAAATCAACAACGATGCATCCATGCGTCCGCGTATTTTTATCCCGCGAGGGCGGCTTTAGCCGCCCGAGCGGGATAAAAATACGCGGACGCATCGGATGCAGAGTTGTTGATTTGTGATGAACCACTCTGTAACATGTTTAAATCCCTTTTAACAACGAAAATCTTCTTCAAAACTTATTAATATCGTGATTAGAAGAACATAATTATTCTCACTATAATACTAAAATGTTCCCAGTTCACGGAAATCTTTCCTCGTTAAAATATTTTAGCAAGATCTAAAGCAAAGCGATAATTTTCGCAAGTTTGTTGCTTTGCAGTTTGCACCTTGTGTCCTAGCGCGTACTCAGAGTTCCAAACGTGACGAACAGTGCGTCGACTTAAGCGTACCGCGTAAACGCACTTCCGTGAACACTGCGCTGGGCGTAACGCGATAATTTGCATATCAACTGTGGGTTGATAACGAATCAACAACGGTACGCTCCTGTACACGGAGATACAGTGAGTTGTTGAAATTACGGTACACAGGCAAAACGTTTATGTAAACAAAAAAATACACAAACTATGTAAAAACTCTATAATCAATAAGATAAAAATAATTAACTTCAAATTAAGTAAAAATTTTTCTAAATTAAATAAAATTCCCTAAAGTAGTAAAAGTTTAATTATTATATGGAGTTCTATTTTTAATATTTTGTGCCTTTTTTTCCTCTGTTGGTACATGCCCACAAATTTGAAATTTACCGTGAAATTTACCAGTAAAAAATTGCCAAGAATTGATGTATCAAAGTTTTGTGACCATTTGTCAGCCTAAGAGAGTTGAAGATAGTGATGTGTTAATTTCGTAGAGTGGGCGAGCCCTTACTGCATTAAAAAAACAGCTATGATTTTGATTTTCAGTGACGTCACGGTAGTCTGCTCGCAGTCAGTCTGGACGGTACTGCAACTTGCAATGACAACGCCTGTAAGCTACAAATAAGAAATGCGAAACATGACCCTTATCCCAATGATGTTGACCTATTTACCCTGGCGCGTCGATAACTATTAAACAAACAAAATACCGATTATATATCAATTCAAGGGGCGATAATGTAGAGTTCTTATTTGTCGAGTTGAAGATGTGTAGTGAGTTGTAATGAGAGTCTCGTTGTGAGTTCGGTGTCCGGGTGTAGATAGTAAGCAAATGTCTAGCCGGGCTTCATAGAACAGTAACGGAATAAATTGAAAGAAGTGGCTGCGTGCACTCTAAAAAAACAGTAGTATCACTCAATAAAATTAAGTGTAAACCGGCTTGTATGTAATTTTATGAGTAATTCAATAAGTAATCTTTTAAATTTACAAAATTATAATTTAATGCTATATCTTTCCATCCTCTAGGAATGGCAGATACGAGTTTTTTATGAAAAAAGAAAAGAGGAAAATGAAATGAGAAGGATAAAGGTTTTGAGGTACTATTTGCCTTGTTTTACATTGTAATTTCATCTTTTTGTCGGGTCGCCTTAGCGATTATAGAAAACCACTACTCTCAAAAATGCGAAGGAGTCTATTTCTATAGCTAAGGTATTTCATAAATGTTTCTTTATGAAAAAATCTACTACTACTATTAATTGAGAGGTTTAGTTGGGTGTGTATGCGATGCAATTTCAGACAAGGAAATAACATCTAATTGCATGTGGAATATGCCCCCTGAAAAAGCATTTCTTTGATTTTAGCTATGGAAGACTTGCTTTTTGATTGGAGTTTGGTTAAACGTTGCAGGGATATATAAAGGATGAGCTAACACGATAGGAGATTATAAGTAAAAAAATTGCATAAGGGCCACGTTAGGTTATAATACGTAATGGATTTGAAGCTGTTACACTGGGTGTTGAATTATTAAGACGAAGTTGTTAGGTAAATCTTGATTTGATGACAGGAAAGGTGTAACCAATAAATTAAAGCTTTTATACGTGCGGGATTCAGTGTAAAAACTTTTGGCGCCCAATTGGGCGTTTTTTCTATTTCTTATTTTGAAATGACAGGAAGGTGTAAACTATGTTAAATTAAACTTATAAATTGGGGGATCAGTTTTAACACATTTTGCGCACAATGGGGCGTTTTTTTTTCTATTTCTTTATTTGAAATGACAGGAAGGTGTACAACCATGCTAAATTAAGCTGATAACTTGGGGACTTCGTGTAACACATTTGCGCCCAATTGGGCGTTTTTTCCTATTTTCTTTATTTGAAATGACAGGAAGGGGTAACCTATGTTAAATTAAAGATTTATAATGGGGATCAGTTTTAAACACATTGCGCCACAATTGGGCGGTTTCTATTCTTATTTGAAATGACAGGAAGGTGTAACCGATGGTAAATTAAAGCTTATAACTTGGGCATTCAGTTTTAACACATTTTGTGCCCAATTGGCGTTTGTTATATTTTCTTTATTGGGAGAGCAATAGGAAGGTGTAACCATGTTAAATTAAAGGCTATAACTGGGAGATCAGTTTTAACACATTTTGAGCCCAATTGGGCAGTTTTTTTTCTATATTTTCTTTATTGAAAGGAAGGAAGGTGTATATGTTTAAATTAAAAGCTTATAATTGGGGATTCAGTTTTAACACATTTTGCGCCCAATGGGCGTTTGTCTGTTTTCTTATTTGAAAATGACAGGAAGGTGTAACTGTAGACCTATGTTAAATTCTAGCTTATAACTTGGGGATTCAGTTTTAACACAATTGCGCCTAATTGGGCGTTTTTTATTTCTTTATTGAAATGACAGGGAAAGGTGTCACATATGTTAAATAAAGCTTATAACTTGGGGATTCAGTTTAACACATTTGCGCCCAATTGGGCGTTTTTCTAATTTTCTTATTGAAATGAAATGGAAAGCGGTGTAACTAGTAAGATTAAGCTTTATAATTGTGGATTCAGTTTTAACACATGTTGCGCCCAATTGGGCTTTTTTTCTATCTTCTTTATTTGAAATGACAGGACGGTTTAACCTATGTTAAATTAAAGATTGCGGGGATTCAGTGTTAACACATTTTGCGGCCCAATTGGGCGTTTTTTTATTTTTTTAGTTGAAAGACAGGAAGGTGTAACCTTGTAAATTAACACTATAACTTGGGGATTCAGTTTTAAACATTTGCGCCCCAATGGGCCGGTTTTTCGTTTTTTCGATTTTTTTATTTGAAATGAAGGAGGATGTAACCTTGTTAAAATGAAAGCTTATAACTTGGGGATGCATTTTAACACATTTTTGCGCCCAATTGGGTGTTTTCTATTTTCTTATTTGAATGTAGGAAGTCCGTAACTAGTTAAATAAAGGTGATAACTTGGGGATTCAGTTAGTTTTACACATGTGCGCACGTTGGGCGTTCTGTTTTTTCTAGTTTCTGTATTTGAAATGACAGGAAGGTGTATGTAACCTATGTTAGAATTAAAACTTATCATTGGGGATCATTTTTAACACATTTCGGCGACCCAATGGGCGTTTTTTCTATCTTTCTGATTGGAAATGGTAGGAAGGCGTTAACCGTAGTTAAATTAAAGGCTGATACTGGGGGATCAGTTTTAACAACATTTGCGCCCAATTGGACGTTGTTTTATTTTCTTTATTTGAAAAAGGACCAGGAAGGTGTCACCATGTTAAATTAAGCTTATAAAAACTTGGGATTCATTTTAACACATTTGCGCCCAATTGGGCTTTTTCTATTCTTATTTGAAATGTGTGACAGGAAGTGTAACCTATGTTAAATAAGCTGATAACTTGGCATCAGTTTTAACCATTTTGTTGCCCATGGCGTTTTTGTCTATTTCTTTATTTGAAAAATAGGGAAGGTGTAACCTATGTAATTCAAGCTTATAAGCTGTGGGGATTAAGTTTCACAATTTGAGCCAATGGGCGTTTTCTATTTCTTTATTTGAAAGGACAGTGAAGGTTTAACCATTATTTAAATTAAAGCTTATAACTTGGGGATCAGTTTTAACACATTTTGCGCCCAATGGGGCGTTTTTTTTTGCTATTTTCTTTATTTGAAATGACAGGAAGGTGTAACCTATGTTAAATTAAAGCAATTAAGGCTTAAATTGGGGATTCAAGTTTTAAAACATTTGGCGCCCAATGGGCGTTTTATATTTTCTTGATTTGAAATACAGGAAGGGTAACCTATGTTAAATTCAAGCTTATACCTTGGGGATCAGTCTTTAACCACATTTTGCGCCAAAAAAAAAAAATTGGGAGTTTTTTCTATTTTCGTTATTTGTAAATGATAGGAAGGACGTAACATTATGTTAAATTAAAGCCTTATAACTTGGCTGGATTCAGTTTTTAACACATTTGCGCCCAATGGGCGTTTTCTATTTTCTTTATTGAATGACCGAAAGTGTAAACTATGTTAAAATTAAGCTTATAAATGGGGATCAGTTTTAAAACATTTTTGCGCCCAATTGGGCTTTTTTCTATTTTCTTATTTGAACAAATGACAGGAAGGTGGCGTGTAAGCTATGTTAAATTAAAGCACTATTAGCACCATTTTTTGAAGAGCGGCCCCAATTTTCCAAATTTGAATTTTTGCACAGTTAAGTTGGTAATTTTCTAGGAAAATATACCTGCGAACGGAGAATGCTAAAAAAAATGGCGTATTTATCACAAAAATAAGCGATTTTGTAATGGAATGGGATCCCAGTGGAACTTAACGGCGCAGAGCTGGAAATGCTTACGTTTTATGTACCGCTCCATGATGCAATAGTGCCACCTCGAGAAAATAACCCTCTAACTTGGCTTGCCTGAACTATTTAAAACAACTAAGGATGAGCGTCGTTAGACAGTACATGGTGCCTATGTCCGGCATTTCACATTGGGAAGGCCATTTTCCGCCAGCCGTTGTATTATTATCGGGGTTCCCCCATAATGAATTTTATGCTAACACAAAATTCCTAAGTTTGTGACACATAGACATTTTCGAGGCTTAACCCAGTCACAGGTATGGTTTACTTAGCAGTTACCAATGCAATAGTGTAAAAATCTCCAAATGTTGAAAAAAATTGGGGGCCGCTCTTCAAAAACATGTGCTAATCTTGCTTTAAGCTTATACTTGGGGATTGCACATGTTTAACTACCATTTGCGCACCAATTTGGGCGTTTTTCTATTTTTCTTTAGTTTGAAATTGCTAGAAGGCGATAACATATGTTAAATTAAAGCTTATAAACTTGGGGATTCAGTTTTAACACATTTTGCGCCAATTGGGCCGTTTTTTCTATTTTCTATTTGAATGACAGGAAGGGGTAACCTAGTTAAATAAAGCTATAGAACGTATGTGCGGTCAAATGTTCAACACCAAGTCACAGTGAACGGGGAGATCAGTGTAAACAAGGTGATTGGTTCTAATGCAATCTTTATGCTCATGTATCAAACATCTCCTTTAATTCAGTATGGTTTCTTTTTATACATGTTTTGTAATAAAAGTGCAACTTAAACTAGAAAACCCATCTACTCCTTTAAATGTTTTTATGTTGTCTTATTCTTGAAAATTATGCCTGGCGCGACACAGTTTTTTTTTTTTTTTTAAGATATGTTTAATTAGCGGTTTATTAAGTCAGTATGAAGTAAATGGTATATATTTAGGATAGGCCTACCTAACTGGGAAATCGAACATGACTCCATGCAATATAGATGTTCCTCTATGAATTTCAAAGAAATGAACAGGCTCTTGAATGATTCAGTTTTTTCTCCTCTACTTTCTGTATGTGCGATATGTGTTCTAGGTACATGATTGAGTGGAACCTCAATCCTACTTGTGAGTTTCTTTTTATTTTTTTTATTTAAAAAAAATCAAACTTAAGAGAAGTTATAAATTACCACCCTAAATATCTAGTGGTGTCGAGCACCATTGTAGATAGACATTTTAATTGAAAATAATATGGCTCCAGATGAGGTCTAGCATTTTTTGACCTTGTACTATGTGAAATGTGGCAGGCACTTATTTTTTATGGCAAATTCAACAGTAAATGGAACACCAGTGGATTTAGGTTTTTTTTGTTTTTAAAAAAAACAATGTTATTGTGTATATAAGCTCCATTTTGGATTTATTCTCGTATTTACTTGAGAAAAAAAATTCTCACGGGAAAAGGACTTTGGGTATGATTGAAATTCCCCTAGTGCTATAATGAGATCAAGGCAGAGGTTATTTACTAGATAGATTGTGCAAGAGATAGACGGAATTCCCCACAAATGCTAAATTTAGAAGAATGAGTCAATTGTTTTGGATAAATCAAAAACAGATTGCAAAATAGCTTAGTTTCCGATGATGTCATTTATGTAAGATGATTCAATGCAGATGATGAAAGTTTATGTTGAAAATCACGTGGAACACTTGTAGGATATGTTATGCATTGCATGAGGTGGTAATAATTCTATGTTTAAGAATGAGAAGAAAAGAAATACTTATATAAGGAGATATTGGAGAATAACAACTTTGCCAACCAGTAACCAGGAGATTCGTAGAGTTATTGCTAGCTTATGTTAGAGCTGCAGTAGTGGGAGAATCGGTGTAGTACTTGTGCAGGACTTTATAATACTTTGATCCACCGGAGCTGAAAAGCTGAACTGGTCTGCTGTCATCTTTGCGGCAAAATTAGGCTCATGTTTTTTGGAATCAAAAAAGGATTTCCAGTTGTACTAATGGTCAAATATCATAATCGCACTCAGGAATGTAACTAATACCTACAAGTATGGATAAAGAAAGTCGCCGGTTCGATCGTCGGGAGCATTTGTTTCGCGAGCGTTTATGTGCACCGGTTATGAAAGATATTAAAAAAACAAGAAAAATAGATTAAATAGAAATTAACCTTGCCTATCTAGTTCGTAATAACACACAGAGGAAGACGCCAGGAAGTTATTTGTCTTATTGGTAACATCACCAGAGAACACAGGACATACAGAAACACCTTCAAAAACAATAACAAAACAAAAAGGAAAATTTAAACAAAATTTACTAACACAAAAGCAACAGCAACAAGAACAAAAACCAACGGAGTCACCACTTTTAGTCTGTGCAGACAAACCATGATACATAACCTACTGAATTGAATGAAGTTCTAATTGGAATGAGACTGGTCCAGTAGTCTCACCTGATGATTGCATTCCATCTGGTAAAGGCCAGACACATTATTCGATATTGCTTTATGGTCAGGCATTATTGTATTATTTTGTTTTGGGGTTTAGGTGGTTAGGGGGGATCGCTTTTTTTATATTTATGTTATTCTAGCACCAGGCGTTAGGGCGGAAATCTCCCCCCCCCCTCACGCCTTCTTTTGTATTTGCGCTATTCTGTTTTAGGATGATAACAAAGGATAGAACATTAATTTATGCAAAGTATGCAAAATTTCCGACATTTTCCCCTCAACATTGATTCTAGGGCGCAGCGCTTTGCGTAGGAATCGATCAGGCGTGTCTCTTATGTTCACCGTGTCATGCGCTAACCGGGAGTCCCATTGTATATATTTAGACCTACCTAACTGGGAATCGAACATACTCATGCAATATAAATAGTTCCTCTATGAATTTCAAAGCCAATGAAAGGCTTAATGTTTCGTTTTTCTCTCCTCTACTTTCGTATTTGCGTATGTGTTCTAGTACATGATGCGTGACCCTCATCCTACTGTAGTTTCCTTTTTATTTTTTTTTATTTAAAAAAAATCAAACTTATAGAGAAGTTAGTAATTACCGTCCCTTAAATATCTAGTGGTGTAGAGCACCATTGTAGATAGAAATTTTAATTGAAAATAATATGCTCCAGCTGAGTCTAACATGATTTGACATATACATGTTGGAAATGTGGCAGGCACTTATTTTTATGGCAAATTCTAACAGTAAATGGAACACCAGTCTGATTTAGGTTTTACCATGTTTATTGTTATATAAGCCTCCATTTTGTGATTTTATTTCTCTATTTTACTTGAGAAAAAAATTCTCACGGGAAAGTACTTTGGTTATTATGGAATTCCCCTAGTGCTATATTGAGATCAGGCCAGAGGTTATTTACTAGATAGATTGTGCAAGAGATAGACGGAATTCCCCAAAATGCTAAATTTAGAAAATGAGTCAACTTGTTTATGCAGTGAGATCAAAACAGATTGCAAAATTAGGTAGTTTCCGATGATGTCATTTATGTAAGATGATTCAATGCAGATGATGAAATTTATGTGAAATCCAATTGGACACTGTAAGGATATGTTTATGCATGATGATGTGGTAATATCTATTTTAAGAATTGAGAAAAGAAATACTTATATAAGGAGAGATTGGAGAATTACAACTTTGCCAGCCAGTAAACAGGAGCTAGTATAGTTATTGCTAGCTAGGTTAGATCTGCAGTAGTGGTAGATCGGTGTAGTACATTGTGCCAGGATTTATAATACTTTGATACCACAGGAGCTTGAAAGCTGAACTGTCTGCTGTCATCTTTGATGCAAAATTAGCTTCAGTTTTGGAATCAAAAAGGATTCCAGTTTGTACTCATGGTCAAATACTCATATTCGTACTCATGAAATGTACTCATACTACAAGTCTGGATACAGAAAGTCGCCGGTTCGAATCCGTCCGGGAGCATTGTTTTCGCAGCGTTTATGTGCACCGGTTATGAAAGATCTTAAAATAGATTAAAATAGAAATTAACCTTGCCTATCTAGTTTCTTAATAACAACAGAGGAAGAAGTTATTTTGTCATGAACATCCAAGAACACAGACATACAGAAACACCTTCAAAAACAAACAAACAGGCAAAAAACACAAACACACAACAGCAACAGCAACAAGAACACAACACGGTGTCACACTTTTAGTGTGCAAGACAAACAGATACATTACCTACCTGATTGAATGAAGTTCTAATTTGGAATGGAGACGTCCAGTAGTCTTCACTGATGATTGCCACAATCTGGTAATGCCAGAAACATATTGAGAATTGCTTTGTCAGCCTTAATTTTATTATTTTGTGGGTTAGTTGGTTAGGGGAAAGCTTTTGTTATCTTTTGTTATTCACTCACTAGGTCGTTAGGCGAAAGCTCGCCCCCCCCCCCACGCCTCTTTTTGTATTGCGCTTATTCTGTTTTAGATAACAAAGGATATGAACATTAATATGCAAAGTTATGCAAATTTTCTCTAAGATTTTCCCTCTAACATGATTTCTAGCGGCACGCTTTGACCATAGGAACGTCGGTGCGTGTCTCTTGTTTAACAGTGTCATGCCGCTAACCGGTATGCCATTTGTTAAACGCCGCAAACAATCTGTTTTCGATAACCAATTATTTAAGTTCAGATTATTTAGGCTTGTCGCTGAAAAATGCAAAATGCATTCAGGCAAACATAAAGTTCCTCCGCAGAATCCGATTAGTAGTATAGTGTACACTACCTTTTCTTTGTCAAAATAAAATTATTTTAGGCAAGGGAATTCTTGTATTCACTTGATCGTTAGTATGACACCAAAGCTATTATGAGTGTTATATTTATCAGAAAACAACTGAGATATTTGCACGTTTGCCTAAACCTAATAGTGGTCAATAATTGAAAGCTTTCCATGGTGATGCCAATCGTCAGCAATCAGCTTTGTTATATACCTTTACTACGTTCGTATATCTAAAAACGGTATACAAGTATTTTATGTGGACAGGGTAGCTTGAAACATTTAAAATTGAACTGCGTGCTTTTAAGAATTCGCCAGGGAAAGCAGGTGGTACTGACGTCCTCGTACTAAAGATCATAAGGGCTCGAGACAGTGCGTAGTATTGTGAGCGTGCTTGAAATTGGCCAACCCTTATGCTACTCCGTTGACTACTGAAATCAATGATCTCTGAGTTGCAGGCTGTTGCTCTAAGTGACCTGAATTCACTGTTAGATGATTTGCCCACTGCTGCAACATTTATCATGTTTAGTACGAGGGGTCGGTTGCGTGTTGAAACAGCATGTTTAAAAATTCCAGATTTATCGCGACATTACCATGTGTGAATTACAATTGACAAGATGTTAATACAGGTCGAGTCATAAAAAACTTGATCTTGTTTGTGTCCGCTATTTTGCACTTAATAACAATATATCAACATGTGTGTATCAGATTGGAAAGCTTATTTTATAATGTACTCAAAAGATAATTGCCACCGATTAAGGTATAGGCAGAGCTACGTATTTTGAATCAAGTGGTTTGTGTTGCGCTCTATCCACAGATTCACATTGTAGCAACAAGATATAGTAGAGCACCTAACCCTCCTATTTGTTCCTGGATCAGATCTTCATTTTCAGCTCTTTCCTGACGATGTCCCAAGTTATCATCAGCAGGTATAGTCATTTCAATGATGACATACCTGTGACGGTGAGTAGATGACGTCTGGTCTTCTTGAAATTTTCACTATTGCGGAGAACATGCCCCACTGTGGATTTGTTTTTCCATGAAAAGAAGTGTAAAATGTCTTTGGACAATTAGATTAAATAATTTGGCATCAAAAAGGGGGGTTTTTAGCAAGGCGGGAAAAAAACCTGAAGGAGTGGTGGCAACCAAACCCCTTAAGCCTTGGGTAGACGAGGTTTAAATGGTCAAAACAAATTCCAGTGTGTAGGCCCTTTAAGAGAATTGACCGTCCCATTTGTTACCCACAGTCAATTTTGTTCATATCACGCGAAATAATTTTATTCTTATTTAAAATAATGGCAGACGGTGTAGATTTGGACAAACGTTTTTGCTGATAGTGGAAACGTGAATGGAGACGCTATCTATTAATGCTTTGTTAAAATGGTGTTGTGATACGTGATCTGTTACCTATACAGGAACGGGAAGTTGATGTTTGGAATAATCTCCTCTTTCAAGTTAGGCTGCTCCGAGAGTAGTCAGCTCCAATCATCGTTAATGCATCATACTTGCAGACAATACCAAGTGGTTATATCAATTTGCTCCATTACGACAATCAATTCTAATAGTAGTCCACTCAATTACAGATGCAACCAGGACAAAATGGCTACAGAAGTTTTCTTGCTGTAACCGTAGCTGTACAAACCCTCCCAAAACAAACATATCAAAAGATAGAAAAAAGGAAGCATGACAGACAGTAATGCATAAAACATTTATGCCAATTTTTTTTTGTTGTGGTAATATTGGTGATTATCAACATATTAATCTTGTTTATGAAATGTTTATTTTTTACAACATATTAATTTTGTTTCATTAAACTGTTTATAGTTATGATTGCAAAATGTGTTGTAATTGATACATTAAAGTGGAAGTGAGATGTTAATTTTCAAGATGGCTGCCGTTTCGACGCCAAAATTTTAAATCCGCCAAAACTCGAATGATGGGACCAGGTGTTCTTGTGGTGTTCAATTTCTCAGGCAGTTCTGAAACTCCTATGTAGGAAATGTCCATTCTGTATGGGAAGGTGTCTGTTATCGTGTGATTGA
>JAMKCH010023754.1:0-27944 GCA_023653785.1 Ophioderma brevispina
TCCACAACGCGGAGGAAAACCCGGTTGCTGATAGAATTGATTCGTCATTCGAGGTTATCCTCAAACTGGCCGAGGGCTAATCGATGATATGGCAGGCCAGTTCACCCACCTGAACCTGTAGTAAGTGTTACGACCTCGGCTCAAGGTTGCAACAAAATCAACAAACAACACCAAATGAATCAGTTCAGTTCAGTTTCATTTATTTCCATAACATGTGACAAAACAATAACATCAAGAGAGGGAAATATTATGGGCGGAGGACGGCTGGTATGCCCAAGTAGGCCGATAGAAGCCCTCCCTAGACGCAAAACTAGCGTTACACATATACATTTAGATCAATGGAAATTAAAAATGAAAGTAAAATAATTAAAAGAAAGAAAAAAGTACTGAAAAACAACATTTGAAACAATTATCAACATAAAACAATCAAGACATAGTACCGTGCAACCAGGAAGAAAGAAATTTAATATAGTTAGATACAAGTTTTTGTTTCAATGCCTGCGGAAAGGTTTGACAGAATTGCATTGTTTTAAATGTATTGCCAAAGAATTCCAAAGAAGTGGCCCTCTCGTTCGGATAAAGTGGTCAGAGAACGATTTTTTATTCTTATGTTAAATGAGACTGCTAGGTAGTATGTTTGTTTGATAAGGTATGTATGTCTAAGTTTAGTAAAATATGATTGAAGATGAGGAAGATCGTTTATAGAGTATTTGAACATGAAAACAATCCCAATTCTAAAGAGTATATATTATATCTTCAAGAAGTTAAGAGATTTAATTTCGAAAATAATGGTCCGGAGTGACTTCTATAATGACTGTTTACATGGTCTTATTGTCCATTTTTGAAGTTTAACAAGTTGTTCAAGTGTGTTTTATAAGTCTTCCCCAGCAAGTATGCCATAATAATATAAGTGTAAGATTTAAAGTGTATACAGAGAGGTAGAATATTACGACTTGGAATGAAAATGCCTCAATTTGTTCTGATACCTGAAATTTCTAGCTAGATTTTAGAAACATCAATCAACGGACTTTTCCATGTGAGACACTCATCAATTAATACCACAGGGAATATTTGTTTTTCACTTTTCAAAAAACGTATCATTAGATGATATTAGAATCGTGTTGGAATTGTTGCCAAGATTTACGGATGTCATACGAGATGTACCTAGTAACATATAATGTTTTTGCTAGCATTACAGATAGTATGGGCTCTAAACAAGTACTTACTTTTTCCATCTTTATGAATGCGCCTTACTGATTTTAATATATCTTTAGTGAGTAAAGGATAGTGGTATCATCAGAAAAGAGAATGAAATTTAGGGAATGGAGATTGAGAAGTTCATTACAAAAGTTGGTCTAAAAAGAAGGAACCCAATATTGAGCCTTGTGGGGAACACACAAATTATTTTTCGATTCGGATTCACAAGAATTATAAGAAACATGAGTGTTATATTACAAACTTAACTTTTCAGCCAGTTCTAGTTACATGCCACCGAAAACCATAAGATCTAATTATACAGGAGTAGTATGATTGATTGTATCAAAGGCCTTAGAGAAGTCTAGGAAATACCCCAATAGTAGTTTCATTTCTTTGACAAACTTGCCAGTATTAATTTTATCTACCACCGGTATTATCGCCATATCGAGTTCGAATGTTTAGATCGAGAGCCAAATGGTTGTCATTTAGTATTTTATTAGATTAATATAGTCAATACATCTATTAAAGACCAATATTCGAGAATTTGGCAAAACATGATAATAGTGAAACTGGGCGTCATTAGAGAATAGTTCTGTATCTTCCTTTTTATGAATTGGGATAACCCTTCCTATTTTGAACTTAACTAAATAATCAATAATTAAAAATAATGACAAATTAAATAACTGCGTGAGTGGTCGTACAATTTCGTGACTCACTTTTTTCATAATAAGTACCAATATCGATCATGACAGCACTTTTTGCTTGGTCAAGGTTATCCAATTATCTTTAAGAGATACACCTACACTACAATTGGTTTCATAAACACGCACGAAGACTTTTATCTTAAGATAATCAAAAATATTGTTTTCCGTGTTTGGGATTTTTGAGGCAAGATTTGGACCTACATTCACCAAAAAATCATTTAAAAATGATTTAATATCTCATGAGGACAGTGAAAAAACATTACCACGTTCATCTTTATATTTAAGCTGAGTGGATTCCTGTTTCCTCTTCCGATAATGTGGTTTATTGTTTTCCAAGTTTTTTACACATAATTGTTTTTGTCGAGTTCAAATTGGTGAAGAAATGAAATTGTTAGATTTGACGTATGAGCATATTTAATTATTTTTATAAGTTTTAAATTTTTGGGAATGAATCTTTACTTGATGAACGAAGATAGATATTTTTATAACTGGTTTTCTTATGGATGCCTCTTTAGCACAGACCTTTAGTGCATCAAGGGTGATATTGGTCTGTTTCTTTTATTACCCGTGCACTTCTTTAATGGACGCATTCATTGTATATTTATAAATATTTCAAAATTTGTTATAATTCATCACTTGCATTGATGTTATCCAGAACTTCATGCCAAAACTTGCGATAATTTTTAGTTTTAATTGGAGCAATATTGTTATATTATGAGTCGTTATTATGCTGACTTTTTTAACGTTTTATGTGGAATTGTTAAAATCAAGCCTGTGTTGTCAAAATAGTTGGAGGTGATCACTTATGTCAGTAACAAGAAGTGTTGGGCATTTAATAATGTTTTGGTTATGTTAGTTATTATCAATAATTGGTGCAGTAAATTCGGAATTCTATGGGGTTGTATACAGTAGGTATCAGAGACTACGAATAAATAAGTTCAAGATAATTAGTGTAGGTCTATGGACTGAATCAACTTTAAGGAGATCACTATTAAAGTCACCCATTATATATAGCAATATTATTTGCCGAGGTGAGTTTCTTTGAAAACTGGGTCAATATCCGCAATAAAATCATCAATGTGTTATGAGGCCCTGTACACTACGCCATTAAAACATTCCTTTTATTTTTATTTTCGATTTCAATTAAAAAAAAAAATTCATAGTTAAGTTGGCAATGGCAAAGATCTTTCTCATTATACTCAGTTTATCGGACACATACATGCACACAACACCCTTGCCCCGCCCTTTTCTATTCACATATTCAATGTTATAACCACAAAGTTTTAAGCAATTATTCGGTTTATCTTTTAATTGGAGTTTTCAGACAATACCAATTACACACTCAGTTCTGATTTATGTTTGCTACAGTTTTTCAGCTATCTAGATTTTTTGAAAGGCTTTGATATTTAACACTTTTAACAATTGAAATTCCCATGTTCTTGTGGTTGAGTCTGAACGCAGTTTGTTCGAAGACGTCATTGTACGTAAGAACATTTATGAATACATCAGTGGTTATTATATCATCTGTAACCTTTGTCTGTGCTATTATAGTCAAAATCTCAGTGGATTGGAAAACATACTGTCAAATTCGTAAAGTCTAAATCTTTCACACTGAATTGGGGCGAATTATTTAGGTTTTTAACCTCTTCTTCAAGTTCTTCGTATTCAGCTTTACTACATTTTGGGGCAGATCCACTCTTTAGTCTGTAGACATTCTAATTCATAAGCGTTCAATTGTACATTTGCTGGGTTAAGTAGCCGCTACAATATGTACAGATTATATTGGTGGCAATCTTTTACGGGGTTTTTTGGAGCACTGTACACAAACATAAGTTTTTACAGACTAAAGAAACCAAACAGGAAATTTAAACACAAGGAAAAAAATGAAAATACAACAAGAGAAAAGGAAAAACCACAATAGTTAGTGTCAAAGGGGGGACGTTCAATTTGTTTGACACCAAGCTCAAATCACGACTGATTTTACAATTCCTATATTTTTTATGTTGTTAAATTAAAAAAAAAAAAAAAAAAACGTTTTTTCAACGTTTGCGTGAAATCACAGATTTTGAGTGCTGAACTATTACAGATGATTTTAAATGTCATGAAATTAAATGAATCGCCTAGAGTCAATTTGATGGTTGCAAGGAAATAATTAAAGTATGCTATGGAAGCGAGTGATTCACTTTTGCGAGTTCAAGGTAGTGTCAAATCATCTTCGTGGACGCAGAAATAACCAATCTTGGATACCGATACAGCTTGATCTCGAGGGTATTAATGCGAGGCAGCAAATTCGTTCTTAAACATTGGTCATGACCTGACTGAGGAGTTTCTGTGGACTGTACACATCCATTTTTTTGGTTATGAGTTTGATTACTAGAATAACAGCAACCAGTTCAGGTCAGAGGTGACAGCAAAACGAGGCTATTGTGCCCGGAAACTCTAGCCAGTTCAATTCAGCACATGATCACAAGATGGCGGAGCTTTTTTCCTCCTCAAGACTTCCGGATGACGGGCTTAACGAAAAGACAAGTTGGAAGCTTTTACACTAGCAGGCTAACAACTCATCATACCGTTTTTTAAGTCATATGTACCTTAGAAATTAAAATGACTCTAGTTTTTTTCTGCTAAAACTCTTACATCAAAATTTATGTGTTTAAAAATCACTCGCCTGCAGTAATGCCACAGTGTATTAAACTATGTTTGTCCAGTTATTTGCTTGTAAGGAAAAACACTACTTCTAACGGACTATGCAACCGATAAACAATTCTGTAGTGTCATAATTGTAAACGTTTCATGTACGTTTCGGCGGTGGGACCAAGCCTCATTCATTTAGCAACTCGTATAAACATTTATTCTTGTATGACATTTAATACAAACACTAAATGAAGTGTCAAGCAATAAGTAACATTCAGATCACACTGTTGTTAAATTTTATGCATGTGACCAAACCAAAAGTTCGCAAAACACTCACTGCTGATTCAACTTGGATATGTTAATTACTTTTTTATGTTCGGTGAAACATATGATCAATTTCATGCTCTAGACAACGCATCTGGGATTACATTGTTTGTCCCAGCAATGTGGTGTATTTCCAAATAAACTCTTGAAGGAAAATGGACCAGCTCATATTCTTTCTGTTTTTGTTTTTCACTCTATGCAAGAATGCAAGTGGGTTGTGGTCTGTGAATACGATGACTGGGAATGAGGCTGCGTTCAAATATACCTCAAAATGCTGATTAGCCAAAAACCATTCCAAGACATTCTTTTCAATTGTGGCTGTAATTTCCTTTAGTGGACATTGATTTCTTGGAGTAAAAGCACACGGGGTGGTCAATTCCACTGAAACTTCCTGAATAGGCACCTCTTCACACCCCACATCACTCGATCCACAGCAGCTTGAATGCTTTTCAGACTTGGCCTGTAGCACAGGTGAACGAATCAGAATTGACTTAATTCGGAAGGCGTTTTCACATTCCTCAGAGCCAACTTTGAAGGTGTACACTTTCTTTCAAGAGATTTGTCAACATGTTGGCAATGGTGGAAAAATTTGAGCAGAATTTAGATAGTAGCCCAGCATTGCCCATGACATCTCATCAACTCCCTGTTTCCTTTTGGTGATGGGTATTCTGAATGTGACTTCATTTTTGGGCTTTCAGTGGCTTTACTTTGCCCTGACCTACATCATGACCCAATATTCACGTTGCATGGACAGAATCACTTTTCAAGAGATTGATGGTCAAGTTTGCTTCTGCTAATTCTGAAACAATTGATTGAGTGTTACCAATGTATGATCAGTATCATTGTGAACAATGAATCACAAAATAAGCTTGACAATTGGCAATATTTGACCCACTATATTGTTAACCAGTCTTGAAAATATTGCGGGCGCATTTTTCAAGCCAATGGGCATAACTCTGTTATTGATAGAGACCAAAGGGGTACAAAGGCAGTTTAATTTCCTTTGCTGATCTGTAAAGGACTTGCCATAGCCTTTCAGTTTAGGTTCAAATTACTGACATATTGGCATTACCACCTGTCTCTACAAGTGTCTACCTAGGTATTGGGTTAGAGAGTATGTTTTGGAACATTGGTTGACCGTTCATGTCTGCCAACACCCCTTACATGTACCATCAAGTTTTGGGACCATGATACATGGGGGAAGACCACTCACTTTTGTGGTTCAATAATTCGTTTTCCAACATATAGTCAACTTCATCTTTAAGATGTTCATTTTCTGAGGATTAAGCCTATTGGGATGTTGTTTGATGGGCTGAGCCCCAGCAAACATACAATATCATGAGTAGCAATAGGGTAAACTGGGATGTGTTGGAAACAAGTATCATATTCCCGGAATCAAAGTTTTGATTTCTTTGGTGGGGTAGATGGGCAGATGAGAAAACTAAGTCATCAATGTTCTCCAAGAACATCAGAATTTGAGGCTTCATGAATAATCACACATGTCAACTTCATCTTGTACACTATCTGTACTACCACTGTGCACCTATGTGATGTGAACTCTCAAATGTATTTTCAGTGGGTCAGACTCTATGTGAGAATTGTTTAATGGTGTAGACACGCAAACAGGATCACCAATTTGGAGCGGCTCTCTCTCTACATACCTTTTGAGCATGTTCACATGACATAGTTGAGTCTTCCTTCTACGTCCGGGATTTTCACATATAAGTCAGTCCCAATTCCTTAATTTCACTACATAAGGTCCTGAAAACCTAGCCTGCAAGGGATACCTGAAGTGGAAACAATACAAGTACCTTGCACCAGGACTAAAAAATACTGTTTGGCATGTTTGCCATACAAATTTCATTCTTTGTTGGCCATGTTCTAAGTTTGTCTAGCCAATTTCGTGAGGTTTTTTTTCAGTCTTTAGTTTTGAATTTGGGAAAACAATTCCAGCAAACCAACTTCAGAGTCGCGACCCAACACCATTTTTCTTTGCAACTTACTGGACCCCTCAACTTTGTGTCAGAACACTAGCTCGAACGGATGAATCCCAAAGTCGCTTGGACTGACTCACTGGTGCAAATAATACACAAGTGTTACCTTCGTCCCAATCCTTGTCAAAGTCTAGGCAAATAAATCTCATCATGTTTTCAGTGTTTTGGTGGAAGGCGTTCCAAGGCTCCTTGACTTTGTGCATGATACGCGAAGCCAAATTTTGCTCTATGCCTAGTTCTTGAGAACTTGCTTTTACACTCCAGATGTGAAGATGGAACCCTGATCCGACTGGATTGATTTGGGCAACCCAACGAAGGTGAAAAATTTGACAAGTCTGCCTTGCTATAGTTTGAGCCCGAATGTTTCTAAGGGGGATTGCCTCAGGAAACCTGGTTGCTGCACACATTATGGTTTAAAGAGGTATGATTCCCTGACCTAGTTTTAGGCAGAGGGCCTAACAATCAATTATTACCTGACTAAAAGGTTCATCAAAAGCAGGTATGGCTTCAGAGGAGCCTGCCTTAATATTTTGGTTTGGTATACCCACGACCTGGCAGGCCATGACAGGACCTAGTAAAGGGCCAATCCCTTCTGAGTGTAGGCCACCAGAATGCTGCAAGATTCGATCTCTTAGTCTTACGACCACCCAGATGTCCTGGCATGGGACTGTCATGACCAATAGATAAGACATCAGACTGGTACACTTTGGGTACCACAATTTGATGAAGTACATCCCAGTCTTCATCAACCTTTGACTCAGGGGGTCTCAATTTTCTCATTAACACCCAGTTGTGTCTGTAGAAAAATAACAGATTCGGACTGTATATCTTGAGAGTAACTGCTAGTTCAGCAGTTCTTTTAAACTAAGGGTTTGCTTTTGCTGTTTTGTCAGCTCTCACGTGTTATTACCTCAGGTAATATCTGATCATGATTTACTTCATGGTAAGTAAAAAATACATTCATCCAATATTGGGGGAAATGTATTCTGTGGTGTCACATCCCCACCGCCTCGGCCTAGCAATTGGATTTTCATCCAAAATAGGAGTCTCATCACTTAACAAATTGTACATGTATCTGTGGTGTCACACTCCCCACATGCCTCGGAAGCACTTGGATTTTCATCAACATGGGAGTATCACCACTTACCCCCTCATCAGTGCTCAGTGTAGCTCCACCAGTCGATCCACGGAACGACACTGTTCAGATCACGCTCCACATGAGCTTTTCACTCATTGCACGAGTGACAGAACATGATGGAAATTACAATTTCATCAAAGTCCTTCCGGTCATCCACACGGGTTTTTCAGAGACAATTGGCTCAGGATGGACACCTTTATCCCCAGCAACAAATCATTACCAAGGAGTACCTCTACTCCTCTATTAGGAAGTTCCCTCTGGACTCCCCATTCTAATGACCCTGACACGAGACTTGACTTTAACTTTGTGTAGGGGAACACCCAATACCTCCATACCGATACCTTGTATGAGCGCGTGGTTTCCTGTAGCCACTATGTTCAGTCAAATGCAAGAGTCCCCCCCAAAATGCTACTTTGCCGACAAGTATCCTTCACAATTTTTACTGGGAATTTTCACCATTGCACCCAAGGCTACAGTACCATTACTCACAAAAAGCCTTAAAGTCCACCTGACTTCATCAGTATCACATTTGACTTTAATCCGGACGACCCTCCCATCCACAACTTATCAGTGATCGGCCAAGTTTTCCATTTTGTGGCCAACCTACATCCCTTTTCTTGGTAATACTGGCATCAGTGAACTGCCGGACAATCCACTTCTTGTGCCCAGGCCTTGCAACAGAAAAACACTTAAACTATGGGTTTGCTAGAATCTGTTCCAACACTGTTGCTACCTTCTGTGGTGTTTTGGTGTCCGTATTTGTCATGTACTGATCATTGGTTTTCCAATTGCCTGGAATGAAAAATTTAAACATGCTTTTGTTTATTCTTGAATGATGATTTGATTTTGTGCTGTGAACTTCCATCTATGGCTATGAAATACTCACAGCTGTAGTTGCTGACTTCTTGCAAGTTTGTACTTTATTTTCTCCAAAGTAATTTTGATGTCAGCATGCACAACAATTTCTAAATTGTCACATGTAACACTAGTTGGCGTAACTTATCAAAATGGTACCCACTTTCTTAGCCATAGCCACTGATCAATAACTGTTCCTGTTTTCTTGTAAACTCTAAAGGGGTTTGTTCATAGCTTTCCTTTCAGATCTGAATTTTGTCTGAAGTATTCAGGAACAAATTGGTAACCTTCAGAATTTGATGCTAACATATTCATCGTCATTACTTTGGTCCATTTCAAAATAGCAAATATTTCTCTAGCTTTACCGATGAACCTACGTGAAATAAAATTGTCCAGGTTCTTTGGCTGACGGCCAAACCGCAGTCTTTTCAAAGTTGTTAAAAAATGGTTCAACCATTTTCCATGCTGCCAACAATCAAAACCCACTTTTACTTCACTGCTGGATTGTTTAACTCTTGATTTTCATTTCCATTTCTTTAATTTGAAGGTCTTTCTCCTTTTCAATTTCTTTTCATTCAGTTCATGATCCAAATCCATTTGTTTCATTCTTTCAATTTGAGTGATGATCCAACTCCATTTGTGTCAAAATTACCTGTAGTTTCATTTGATGCTTTGTGTTGTTTCTAGTTCTACTTTCTTGTCCAAAATTCCAGCATCAAATTTCGTTGCTTTTCAAAATTGCTCAATTAACTGTTTTTGAAATACTGCTTTTCTTCTCCAGACTTAATTTTGACTCTCACATATTCCACAAGAATTTGTAATTCTGCCTTCATGAACGAATCAAATCCTCAAATGAACCGTCTTGAATGAAACCATCTGGAATTGAAAAGGCCATTCTTGCCTACAAATTGTACAACTACCACACAAATGAATGAACCAGAAATACCACTATATTAAAAACCTGCAAATTACCTCACAAACTGAGGCCTACTGCATATACTTTAAAGCTACACACACAACACTTTTTTTATTACTCGGCAGGTGATATTTACTATGCCAATGATTGGCAGCTGTATAATATTTTCGACCAAAATTGCAATTCTCAAGAAATTGGAAATGAGAATTCCCGGACCCGAGCCCACATTTTTTACGACCTCGTCTCGAAGTTTAACAAATCAACAAACAACACTAAATGAATTCAAATCACGATTGATCACAATTAACTATATTAATTCTATGTGTTAAATTTGAGTCAGATTGGCAACGTTTTTTCAACGTTGCGTGAAATCACCGGTTTTTCAGTGCTTAAAATTACAGCTGATTAAACTGGTTATTAAAATTAATGAATCGCCTAGAGTCAATTTTGATGGTGCAAGGAATAATTTAAGTATGCTATGGAAGAGTGAGCCCTTGTGCGAGTTAAGGTAGTGTCCAAATCATCTTCGTGCGCAGAATCACCAATATGCGATACCAGCTACCAGCTGATCTCGAGGGGTATAATGAGAGGCAGCCAATCTGTTCTTAACGTAGTTCATTGACAGGACGAGGGCGAGTTTCTGTGGCACTTACAACATCCATTTTGGTTTATGAGTTTGATACTGAATAACAGCAACAGTTCAGGTCAGAGTGACAGCAAAAACGGGATTGTGCCCGGAACTCAGCACAGTCACATTCAGCCACATGATCACAAGATGGCGGACCTTTTCGTTTATCCTCAAGACTTCCGGATGACGGGCTTCCCCACACCAGGGGGGCAGGACACCAAAGTTAATGCACTAAAGTTGGGGGAAGGGTCTATTTGGGTGGCTGTTGAAACATATAGGAAATATCCGCTAAAAGTTCGTTTTTTTGGGGTGACATTTTTCTTTTAAACCAGATATCGCCCAGTGCTCGAAAAAATTGGCACAGAGGAAAGAAGAAGTAATTTGAGGAGGATTATCTGGCGCTCAACAGGTGAGCACCAACTAGATTTTAGTAAAAAACACTGATATTTTGAATTTCGAGCGTTTTCCAAAAATCCCTCAAACTGACAAAGCAATTTAAAATTTCGCCGTTGCTAATCTCCTTCTACTACATGTTTACAACACACATCGCCACACATTCAACAAAAGTACGAGCAATAGTATCGTTGTTATTTCAGCTGTATCAGAGCTGGAATTCCCAATTTGACCGAAAAACGGCTATTTTGTGGAATCAGAGTTCATGCCCGGTGGTTTATAGCGAAGCCCGGGCTATGAGATTCATACATAGGATATCGCGGGGTTTTTCCGATGCAAAAACCTGTCGGGGAAAAAAGTTTTAAAATCTGCACTTACTGACCTCCCATTTGGTATATTCCGATTCCCGGGGTGTTATTATCACGAAATTAATTATTAGGACAAAAATAAAGCACGAATGATGTATTTGAAACATTGTTTCTACAGTTTTTGAGTAATTTTAATACAGGCAAATTTTTAGTATACTTCAGGCCGTCATTTTATTTCATTTACGGCGCCAGTGATTGACGCCAAACACACCTCGTTAATACACTGCATAACTGCACATCCTTTCCAAATAAGAATTAGTGACATTGGTATGGATTTGGTAAGTCAAGGTGAGTAAATGCCAGTTTTTAAAATGCGTGATGGACCACGTAATAGCTTTATATTAATGCTCTGACTAGTACAACGCCACAACCCAATATAGTGTGGCCAGAGGTGTTTTACGGCAATCACTGTGAACGTTGGCATGGAATGTACAGGAATTCGATTCAAGTTCACACCATTCCGGCAAGCTACCTAAAGCAATTTTCAATCTACGATCAAACATCATCGGGCCGGCACTTTGTTCCACGAGCTTTAAAACAACGCATCGTGCGCAAAAGGTCAGGAGAGAATGTGTTTGTGTTGCCCGGTCGTCCTCATCCCCTGTTTACTAATCGAAATACGTCCCACCCCCCCTGCCCACACCATCATTATGATTCACCATCTAAGTCCAATGCAACTCTTCTCCAGAGAGTGGGGGACCTGCCTTGAAGTTCCAACAGCATTATGGTTTTAAGATTTCCTTTTGCACCTTGATATTCTTAATCACGTCAATTATATTATTCTATCTTATTGACCTTGGCACAATCATTACAAATGCAATCATCTGGCATTGGTTAAAAGGCACCCTTGTAACATAGGAACTTGCCTCTACCAGTAACGCCGGGTCATGAGCTGGTTGACATGAGGAAAGAGGCATCCGGCACCCTGTCGGAGATGTTTTGCAACTCCGAATTACGACGCTTCCGGATGCCGAACCTACGTTGTAACATTCTCTGTAGGTGTTGCGTGTCTTTTTCGTGTACCATCACTTCAGCTTTTGCAGCTTATGCTTTGAGCGACCGCCTTGACGGTCCAAACGCGTGCATGTTGCGCAAGCATTCTGACGACTGACGGACGACTAAAGGGAAGGTTGTGTCGAATGATAGGGCACCCTGCATTGCTAACTTTGTCCGCGACTTACCCGGACACCGACATTGAACATCCCCGCAGGTGTTGTGCCGAAAACATAGTTTACCACGGTATTCTAACATTGTCCGTAGGCATACGCATACAGTGATGTGCCTAGCGATTACAGCACCAGTGAACACTGACTTTACCGTACTTTCTACATTTAAGATCGCTTAAATGTTGAACAAGATGTTGTGTAGGTTCAGAGACACCAGCTGTTTTATTTGGCTTTCCGGACGCTTTTACTTTCAGCTGATCTGCCCTAACCCTTCGTCCCGGCTGTCTACAAGTCAACTAACTCAAATTCTTGCAACATCAATATTCTCAGATAGCTACTGCCTACCATCTCGAGTCCACCCGCAATCGCTTCGTGCTGCTACCACAAAAGTCCCGTCTACCTCTAGGCGTTGAAACCTGCCAATAAAACACACATGGGAGTCCTCATCCGACAGGTATTTGGATCCTGACACTTTTACTCCAGCTGATGCTGATCTGCCCTAACCCTTCGGCCGGCTCTCTTACAAGTCAACTAACATCAAAGTCTTGCAACATCAATTTCTCAGCTAGCTACTGCTACCTCTCGAGTCCACCCGCAATCGCCTCAGTGCTGCTACCACAAAAGTCCAGCCTACATCTACCGTTGAAACATGGCCAATAAAAGGACACATGGGAGGCCTTCATCCGACAGGTATTTGGATCCTGTACCCCCTACGGAAATGAACTGGGCCCTATCCTCTCTAGATAAAATAGATTCCCCTGCGCCGTGGTGCGTTGGTTTAACAAACAGTTCCAAATACAATACAAACTACTGGCTACCATACAAGTGCAGCCTGGAGCTACTGCTACCGCTTGACTACTCAAGTCCAGCCTAAATCTACCGTTGAAAATTGCTAGGAAGTAACACCAACTCCTCGACTACTGTTACCACACAAGACGATAAGACGGAATAGAGGTCTTTCACCTCACTCATGCATAACCTATAACAAAAGGTGTTAGTTCCCGTAGTATTCCTCAATCAGATCAATTTAATACCCGACCTCAAAGTACTTGTGCTATTCAAAGTGTGACCCATACTTTTATGCATACATGTCCAACATGCATGTCGTTCTTTAGATTTAGAAAGTCTCCAGAAATTTGGAATTTTTTTTTTTTTTTTTTTTTATATATATATATATATATATATATATATATATATATATATATATATATATATATATATATATATATAATATATATATATATATATATATGTGTGTGTATATGGGACGTCAAGTCTCTCTACACTTCTATACCTATCAATGACGGTGGTATGATCGCTCTTCAGTACTTTTTGAACCGTCACAACACATCACAATGCTCCACCACCACACTACTTTGCGCTTCGCCGAACATGCTTCTTACCACAAGCGTGCTTCGAATTCAATGGCGAATTCTACCAGCAAATCAGCGGCGTGGCCATGGGGACACGCATGGGTTTGCGTTTTGCTTTGCCTGGTCGTCGGATCATTCGAAAACAAATCCTCAACACCTATGAAGGTAGAAGAAAACTGATTACTTTCGGACGAATTAATATCGAACCGACTCGTAGGGTTGTCACCTACGGCCCAATGGGAAAGAATACTCAACTTCATCATTATGCCGTAAACTACCACCCAGCCATAGATTCACATACGAAGATATCCACTACCATGTATCTTTCTAGACATAATCGTTCTCCATCGAAGAATGATCATCTTCCACGTCCGTATTGTACAAACCCCCGGACTTCTCTCATTGCTGTCATCCAATACAACTCTTTCATCCACACGGCGTGCAAGACGTATCCCGTATTCACAGTTATTCGTGTCCGACGTCTGGTGCGATAAGAGGACGATTTCACAAAACCAAACCCACGCAAAAATGGTCATTCTTCACCCAAAAGAGGATACCCTCAATCTGTCACCAATGCAGCAGCTGATCGCATCTCCAACATGAGCAAAGAAGACGCCTTAGAACCTAGCAGTCCTACCTCTGGCAATCGGGTCCCCCTTGTGCTCACATACCACCCTCTGAACACGCGTATCAGCAAGATCATAAAAAACAACGCGAACATTCTACAAAAAGATGATACCACCCGCAGGATCTTTCCCTTACCTCCGCTGTGTGAGTATCGCCGAGACAGGAACATCAGGGACATCCTTGTCAGATCTTCCCTCAACAAGAAAGAATCGGAAAGCGGGGCCACTAAGCCATGTGGGCGATCCAGATGCAACACCTGCAGACATGTTGAATCCGTCACCAACATCACAAGACCCAGAGGACGTATCGCCGTGAACGACGAATTCACCTGCACCACCAGAAACGTGATTTACGCCATACGATGTACTAAATGCAATGTCCTCTACATAGGAGAGACCAAACGCCGCATGGCAGATCGATTCACCGAGCACTTAAGATCCATCCTCCTCGAACTTCCCGGCTTACTAGTCGCACAGCATTTTGCACACGACCACGACGATTCCACCATAAACGTCTCTGGAGTAGCTGTATGTACAGGAGATAAGGAAAGGAAGCTAGCAGAACAGAAGACCATCCACAGACTTGGTTGCCTCCAACTCCAACGTATCCAGCATAGTTCTTGCTGCTGCTTCATATTCATAAGTTGGCAAAATTAGAAATCTCTACTCCACATTCTACTGGGCAGATTGGTTCAGCTCTCCTGGTCCTTCCCGTGTAGACATGGGTAACCCACTTTTATATGGCGCTGCCAAATACTCAAATTGATCGTCCTTCTGCGACATTCAAGATTACCGCTGTTTTTACATACCTTAATAAGGCTGTACCTTTTTAACCCTAAAGGTCGGAACCTTGACAGACTATACCTTTTTATTTTAAATCCTTATAATGAGACAAATACATTGTGTACATTTAAACACAATTTTACTTATTTCAATTTATCAATCCACCGGTACTAATTTTATATTAGAACCCCCTTATTTTGAGAAAGTTCCTACATTTTCCCAATAGGTGGGACCCACAAATTCCTGATTAGCACCCGTCAAACTATAGACAAGCATCTTCAAACCTTTGCTTCCTCCTTCCCCAACTTCTAGAATGGGATTTATGACCCTACTATTGAGTGTACCCTACTATTGAGTGTACCAACGAACCTGAAGTGTTAAGAGGTGTATGCAAACTTGACAGCGCTGTCTTGAAGAAAATGAAGATGACATTGGTGACTAAAATATGCCGCTACTGGCTGTAGGGCTCGACGTCAGTGCCAAGTAAGAAGTCATCAATTAAAATGACTGGAGTGCCATATAATTCTAAAAATCATAATTTATAGATAAGAGACTTATGATCCGATGTATGTGTCCATTCTTGTGAACTTTCACAAACATAGTACCAATATCAGAATTTGGATACAGGTCCATTGTGGGCTTTGAACTGGCGACATTTCAATTTATGCAAATGAGGATGATTGTGACAAAATGCCTTATTGCTACTAATTTGATCAGTTTGTTTCTTAACTTGAAATGAGTATAAAATCGCAACTGCGCCACTCCAAGTGATACATACTGAGATATTACAATCAAACGGTTTAAAAATGCATCGCCGCCATTTTGAATTTATGCAAATTAGATAAGAGAAAATGACCCAACAGTACACCTACTGTTAAAATTTAATTATTTGACCCGAATAATATGGGTATAGACAACAGAATGAAGCTTTGGTCAGTTTCAGATCCCAGGATATATACAAAATGGTTTCAAAATGGCCGCCATTTGGAATTGATGCAAATTATGCAATAGGAAACGACCCAAATGATATAAATAATGATATATCTGAATTCCTTGATCCCCAATACATAGGTATAGGTACCAATTTGAAGTTTCTACCAATCCTAGATCCCAGGATATAGTCAAAATTATTTTAAATGGTGGTCATTTTGAATTTATGCAAAGCGGTTTCTTTTGCAATTAGTTTTGGGTCAAATTATTTTGACTGCACTAGAGGTTCCGCTGCCGTGTCCCGGCTAGGTAGAAAGTTGTTTCGCTGCATGACCCGGGAGTTAGAAAATTTCGCGGCCGTGGCCCGGTTTAGGTAGACAGTTTCGCTGCCGTGGCCCGGTGTGCCCGGTGTGAGAGATTTAAGAGTCCGACAATACAGAAAATCTATGACTCTAGGTTTTCGGCCAGTCTCCGAAACTTATAATCAGGATCAGAACTGTGTCTCCTAGGACACCGGGTGTCTCAATATTAAAGTTAACTTTTACCTGTTATTTTTGGGGGACCTCGAGATTCATACAAACTATAGCAAAATTCACGGTCCTCTCAGTAACGTTCTAGGACCCTGTGCTAAGGAGAACAAGTCCCTGGACCTGTGGTCCGTGATGTCCTGTCCCGGACCGTAACCTGTAGGTGTGTTAGGAACCAGTGGTATTGATGAATGCAGAGTCTCAGATTCTAAACTGTGCCGTGTAGTCCGGGACCCTGTTGATACTTGATGTAGCGTCACCAAGGCAAACAGAACGATATACTACTCGTACTATAATTAAACGCACATTGATTAATCGGCCACTACTGTTGAAAAATAAATCCAGAAGTTATATTTTCTAAGCTTTCCTTATCGAAATAATTCATTATTATTGTTATTTATTATTATTATTATTCTTGGTTCTCCAGTTCGGACTGACGACCTGCTTTTGCGATTCGGACTGCACTTGCTTTTAGGATTTCTGTCTGAAACGTGTTTTTCAATTCGGACGGATGGTGTCTTAGATTCGGTACGTACAAAGTGCTTTTCAATTCCGGACTGACGACGTTTCGGACTAACGACTTGTCGGACTAAAGCAGGTGTATTTTTTGACTAAACTAGTGACTTTTCTTTTCGGATGATGGCGTGGTTTTTTTTTTTTCAAATTTAGACGTTTTCGACTGATTTGGCGTCGTTTTGGACTAATGACGCTTCGGACTAAATACCCAGGGTGCCAAAACCCATATTTTGGGAAGAAATGTCTTTCGAGTTATACAAGGTTGTCCTATATAGGGGTGTTCTATGGGTCATTTGCAACATCGCCAGGGTGGACAACTAATTCAGGAAGTGCCAGGGGCCCCCACATTACGCTAAAGTTGGGACCCCAGTCCCATTGGTCATAACAGATTCGCCATTTTAACCTGTTTTGAAGGGAACAGAGTTTCTTGAGAGCATGTTGTGTAGTTTCGAACGGCTGTTATAGTTTAAATGATGCACGAAACAACAAAATATTGTACTTTTCATTAAGGTGCGCAAGGAGTGAGAGAGGGCGATAGAGGGTATGGGGGGGGGGTGGGCAATGGCATCTCTGCAAAGTATGTTGTGTTTGGTATCATATTGCCACCAACTTGCAAGTCTCAATAATACTGTATGTGTTTCGCACGCCATGTAGCATGTGGATTACCTGCCAGAATTTGCAGTGCAGGACTCACACTTACACAGGAAGTCACTGACCAGGCAAGTTCTTGTTTTTGGCATGTACTCTACAGCATGACACAGGTTGAACGGTGTTCACCTTCTCAAGCATTGATGAAGCTAAGAGCACACAATTCCTCACCAAGAAGACTACAGTCCTTAAAGGTTTGCCTCCAACTAAGATTTTGTTCTCATCTGCTTTGAAGAGAGCTACTTTGCCATAATCTTTGCTCAGGTATATTTTTTGTGACAACCTAAGTGAAGAGGGCACAACAGAAAATTCATTCTTTCCTTTCCCAACGGCAGCCTGACAAACTGTTGTGAGGAACCTTAAGCAAAATTTGGTAAGATAAGGGTGACAGCTGTGCATTCTGAAGGTCCCTTTAAAATATTCAGAGCCCCAAATGCATGTAGTCTCGTGCTAAAAATGAGCTAGGTATCACCCTGGGAAGGAAAGTTATCTCATGTGGTTTTTCTAGATCAGAATTTTATGAGGATACAGAATTGTTAGGTAAAAAGGTCGAAATCCGAACGCGATCCTCAAATAGGGGGGGGGTGTTATTTCCGGGGGTCAACAATTAAGAAAATCATATTATTATGGTACATATGAAGATAAATAAGAGATCCGACCATGTAATGACACTAGAATAAGCTTTATTCAGGTATTTAAGTATAATGTACTTGATGTAGTAATGATAACTAGGGTAAATAGTTTGATAGGGGGGGTCACTAACTGACCCCCTTATTAGAAATACAGTGAAAATTCTTAAAATACATACAAAATACCACAATTCAGAAGTAGTAATATTCAGCGATAGTAAAAGATCTGGTGGAGGTCCTGGGTGAGGTGGCACAATGCAGTATTTTGGGGGTGGCAAACCATAGGGGGGTGGGGGCAACGTCAATAGGGACTTATATGTTGCCTATACCAGATGGTACGAAAATAGCTTCAGTGTGGAGGAAAGTTTATCTCATGTGGGTTTTCTATATCAGAATTTTAATGAGGAATAAGAATATGTTGGTAATTGCGCAGAGAGGCACCAATTTTTTTTCGATAGGTTGTGACCTATTTGAACAAGGTTGTCACTATATCAAATTGTAGTTATAGGTCCCAGGAGTCAGGAAACGCATTATGCAAAAATTTAAAACGGGTTCAAATGAAGTTAATGGGGTTCCAAAGGTTGGCCCCTATTTTCAGTATGAATATTTGAATAACATGCTCAGGTTGATACATTTTTTACAAATCTGGGAGTTGGTTCCACTAATATATATTTTTGGCAACCCTTTTTGATACAAAAACCTTCTAGGAAGTTGATAAATAGCCATTGCCCCGCCCCCCCATCTTACCCCCACACACACAACGCTGCTTTTTAGATTAGTCTTCAGAAATCCTTGCACGAAGTCGAAATAGAAAACACAGTGGATGGTTGCACATAGTGATCAAAATTATCATAAGGAGCATTGTGATTGGGTGTGATATGTGATTCTGGTTGTGTGTGTGTGTGGGGGGGGGGGGTGTTCCATTTTGCAACTGGGGAATAAACCTGACAGTTTACATCTGTGGACATTGTGTCAAGCGATGACGGCCCACGGTTGTCAACCTCTAGATTTCCCCTAATTTTTAATCATCATTTAGGTTAAGGGCAGTGGCGTAACCAAAGGGAAGGGGGCAAAGGGGAGAGCACCCCTCTGCGCAGAACCCCTTGCAACCCAGCCCCCCCCCCTCCTAAATGAAGTGACCCGTTTGTACATGTCTATGGAGAAGGGACAAAAATTCGCCCTCCACAATTATCCTCCCTCCCTTACTCCTCCCCCCCCGCCCCGCCTTGGCAAACTATTGCGGGCGCCCACGGGTAAGTGGTTAGGTTTGGTTAATAACTGGAATTATCTCCTAACCCTAATCACCGGAGCGACGGTTGACTTTATGGATAAAAGTAGTGCCGCTTTAATTCAGTAAAAGCTATAACCCTGTTCGCCTTAATTTATAGGGCCTGAGCGCAATCTTCTATATACGAGAAATGCGATTTAACACCCCATAATGTCCCTTATGTCGTCAAGTCCTACCCCCTTTTAGGGGCTTATACGTTTTCACTAATATATTGGCCTCTGGTTTACAATCCTCTTATAGCCAAGAATGATTAGGTTCATAAATGTATAGGAAGTTCCATCAACAATTTTCCACCCATGGCCTTGTGGGAACATCTTTCTAATAAAATGATTATTTAAGAAAATTTATAGCCTTCCAGCACAATCTTTTTATCTAAAGAAATATTTTACCATCTAATTCCATCATATCTATCAAGCCCTCCTTCTTTCAGCGCCTATCGGCCTGCGACAAAACCTTCTTATCTTTTTTACTAGTTTTCACTAAATTAATTGAACTGCTGGACAAGACCAGCTAAGAAATGACTAGTTTAAATTTATTGACCTATGGCGAAACCCTCTTGGCTAAGAGCCTTGGCTACAGAATGATTAAATTCGGTAAATATTATCGGCCTGCAGCGACAAACCCTCGCGCTTAAGCTAAGAATGGTTGGTTTAGATAATTATATTTATAGCCTACGACTATAAATTTATTTATAGGCCGTCAATAAATTCATAAGCCTGCGCGTAAGCTTTCTATTTGAAAATTTATTTCTGTAAATTTGTAGGCCTGCGGCTGACCCTCGGTAAAATAAAAAAGTTTGGAAATTAATATTTAGTAAATATATAGGGCTTTGCGGTTGCAATCCTGTGAGCTACGAAAACTTCGTAAATTATAGGCCCTGCGGCAGAAAAAAAAAAAACAATCTATTTAGCTAAAAATGGTGTAGGGTTAGTTCAATAAAATTTTAGCCGCGGGCAATCTCTTTCTAAAGAATATTGTTAACCCCATAATTGCCCACTTCATGCCCTGGCTTCTTTCAGGGGCCTATATCGGCCTGCAAGCACAACCTTCTTATAAGAAATTACTAGTTCTGTAAATTAATTTATAGGCCTGCGGCGCAACTCCCCTTGGCTATAATGTATTAGTTCATTAAAATATATGCCCTTGCAGTGCAATCCTCTTACCTAAGAAATGCTTAGTCAGAAATTTATAGGCGCAGCAGAACCCTTTAGACCTGTGGCACAATCTTCTTAAGCTAAGAATGTTGGTTTCATAAATTTATAGACCTACGCGCATCTCGCTCTATATAAGCTTTATATAGCTACAATATGAATTAGTTCGGGTAAAATAGGCCTGCGGTGACCTCTTTTAATATCCGCGAAGTGATTAGGTTAAGGCCACTATCAGTGATTTGCTAATCAGGATATCCGAAAAAATCATCAAAAATTCAAATTTTTGCACGACTGTAACATGTACAGGTATCTTAAAAAGGAATTTATTGGCATAAATCTATCGGCACAACATATATAATGAAATATCCCTAACTAAGACGTACCAGATGGTTTTCCATGTTCCTTGGAGTATTTCCTTTGCGAAAAAAAAATCAAGATTATTCCGACAAATGTCACGACTGTACAACAGATCATGGAAGGCCCTTGCCATCTTATTCCTGTTGCTATATTTACAAACGCCAGCACGCAATACCGAACAGAAGTCCAGCGAAATATAATCACGCTGGCTTCTGTTTGCGGTATTGGGTGCCAACCACCCCCCCCCATACCCTTCGACTTTTAATGAAAAACATGCATCTATAAGTTAGAGCAATTACAAACAATAGAAACATTTTGTTTCACATGAACCAAACCAACCCCCCCCCACCCCCCCCGCACATAAGTCAGAGCTTAACTGGGTCCTTGTCAGAAAGGTCATTTTCCCGATTTTGAGGCAGATTTCGCCAGTTGGAGGTGGTTTTAAGACATATTTCCTGGTTGGAAAGTGAACATCTCCGGGAAGGCGAGCAAAAAAGGACGGAATTCCGACAAGATTTTTCAAGCTCGTCTTCTTCTTCCCGGTCAAAGATCTCTGGGGTGGCAGCGTTCCCTCCCCCCCCCCTCTTCCTACTCCTGCCTGTAATGCGATGCACGAAGTTTTTAAGTTAGATTTTCTTCAAAATTGATGAGAAAAATTTATACAATCTACCCATTGATATGATGATTTTATTACTTTAATTCTATCAAACCTTTACACACAGTGAAGTATAGACAGTTTCACCACTCCAATAACCCACAACTTTGATGCCTATCTACTCTCCGTCTAACTCCGCCCCCCGGTACGGACATTTGGGTTTAGCATTCAATTTGTACGATGTTAGTAACATATGAACGGATAATCTGAATTACAATTATAGTTAAGCATAGTTAAGAAAAATAAGTCAGGGCAGTAGCCATCACCCTGGATAGAATGGTAATTTACCTAATTTCGTTCGGTGGACCCCCCCCCCCCGCCGTGATCTATAACTTTAGAATTATTAATAGGAATCCTAATACATGGTTGCTAACCACATAAACATTATAAGTGCATATCCAAACACCTGCTTATAACCAAAAGCATTGGAAGTTGTACTATATAGTAGATGCATACATGTCAATTTCATTATTGGTGATTTTCATAGGGGGGCCTTCCCCCCCCCCTCAAACTCACTTGTACAATTTTTATAATTTTTGGGCATCATGCGTTTTCGGATTCCTGAGATTTCAAGCTTCAGTTTAATATATCACTTTTTCAAATAGGTCACCGGTTACTCGAAAAATAGAGGGTTTTTCAGGCTCTTGCTTCCAGTCACTATTAGTGCATTTAGATTACTTTTAAAGATCAATCCAGCTCATTTCATACCAATTTAACCTTGCATTAGCCCTACTAAAATGGACGCTACAATATACCATTGGCATACGACGGGTCCTTTTTGACCCCCCCCCCCCCCCCAGTGAAGACAAAGCAACTCAATGGGGATTATATCCCATTTGAGATCCAATTGGTCAATAACTAGCTCTGTTAGGTCATAACTGATTTAGTGTGGCGATAATACACCTTTAAAAAAGGTACTTTACACTTTTGTCGTATATACAAGGTTAAGGATTAGAAGTTCGCTATTCCTTACCACGCAGTGCATGACGTGCCGTCAAAGTCCAGGTAATTGTAGCCGGCTTTTCATGGCGGACTAAAGAGGGCATGAAAACCTTGATTATTTAGTCTGTTAATGGTCACAGGCATGAGTTGGTGTAATTAAGATCATTTAAGACCCTTCAGCAGCATTTAATATTGCCTAACATTGCCCATTAGGTCCCTATAAAATGGAAAAAGATAATTGTCATTATACGCAGGAATGTTTTCAGATCTGGCTACGCAACTTCATGGAAGATGGTAGGGATAGAGGGAGACATAATGTATAAAATGTGGCTTGATAATTCTTTATACAAATTGAACTTGGAAGAAAATCGAAAATACAAAAACTATTAAACATTTCTGATATCTTGAGAGTGCTCTTTGAGATGCAAAAAATAGAAAAGGCTTATCACCTACGACAAGCAGTATGGAAATCTGGGATATTTGCCTGTTTCATGGTCACAGGCAGGCAGTTGGTGATTAAAATATGTAAGACCCTTCAAAGCATTTAATCTTCGTTAGGTCCATATAAATGGAAAAATTAAATTGTCACTGACGACAGGTCATTTTTGCACCCCCCCATGAACCCAAAAGGGGTAACCATTTTGTTCAAACTGTTAATTAATCCCAAGGTGACGACCCAATTTATTAGCTCTGTGCAATACAAAGGTCACAAGTGATTTAGTTGTGGCGATATACAACTTTTAAATGGCACTTAAAAGTGCACGATGTCACCTAATTACCAATTTGCTCAGGTCACAACATTTTGATGGGCCTTTCTTGCCGTATGGAAACTGAAAGGCATGTGAATTTTCTGTTTGTGCCCTCCCTTATAAAAACTATCCTGAGCGCGTTAGAGCAAAATCCAAGATTATGGTGAACTACCTTCCTGTTGTGGCATGGAAAACCTGAATAAAATTGCAAATGGGTGCGCCCTTAGGCGGAGTGCCCATCTCTCTGTCATTGGCGTTTGGGTCAGGACTACCTCATCTAAATTTGCTGTGGGTAGGGGGGGTTCGCCATCCTCCCGCACAGCGAGTTGTTTTGCATTCCCAGATATGCCTGGTACCATTTATACTCTGGGTGGAGAGAGGCAGCGGGTAAAGGCCTCGCCCAAGGACAACACATTGGCGGACAAGTGGGGGCTCGAACCCACAACCTATGCTCTGAGGCGAGCGCTGATCCAACTGCACCAATTGTGCCCAGAAGATGTGTTACTTTAGAAAGATGTGTACTGTTAGAAAGATGTGTTTTTAAATAAAAAAACCTGAAATTTCGATATCAAAAATGTGTTAACTGGCCCCCAATATAGGGGCATGCCACATTTGTGAGTGGTCTACAAACCTCTAGGTCCAACGGTTTCTGGTAGAGTCAGTCAGTAGTACTTCGCTCAAAACGAGGAATGACCCAAAAAAAAAAAGAGGAAGATTTTGCAAAATTGTCATGTAAATTTGAATATCAGTAGGCGACTATAGACCTGTTAGGATTTTAACCACGTTAACTTGAAACTGAAAAGCATTAATGCCTTAATTTATACCATAATGTATTCAGCATCCAAAATTCCTTCATTGCACAAACTTTATAAACTTTGACCCATGTTTTACCACGTTTGTCACCCCAAACACTTGACCCCCCCCCCACCCCCATTTCCAGACCCACCTGTCACCTGTTGATTAGTTGTCGCCTGAGGGGAACTATTGGACCAAAACATACATGCATACCCATGAAGCCTTTTATAACACAAAAAGACATTGGTATGGTCTGGCCCCCGGGTAAAAAAGAGTGTTTTTATTTTCGGACTGAAGACGTTTTCGGACTGACGACATTTCGACCTGATGCTGGGACACTGTTAAGTTTAGTATTATTAAAAACCTTTACCATAAATGTTAGTTTTGATATCTAATCAGGTTTTAATTGTTGATACCATCTTCGTAATTTAATGGAGATGTATGGAATTTGGCAACATGGCATAAAATGTATGAGGTTTTGGATATGTCAATGGTGCGAACTAGTTTTTGATGTTTTAAAGGTAAAAACCATGCTCTGCGACGATAAATATTTTATTGAATCGTTTATCTTTATTTGGGCCGATTCCAATTCAAAAAATGTAAAGGTGTGGAACCACCTCCTCATTGTTTTCAAATTTGGGCCGTCAAATGTAACTTTATGGTGCAGGAATCAAAAGCAAACAAATTCAGCCCGTTTCGAAGTGTACGGGCTCGGAAAAGTTTTACGACTCGGCCTAAAAAATGAGCCTTTTCAGAAGACTATGAGTCACTGTACAGCTTTGCCCCCCTTTCCTCCAGTTAATTAAAAGATTGGTAAATTTTGTTTCATGTCAACGTTTTAATAAACTCTGCCTCCCCCCGAATCAATCGTTGGCATGTCTCCCTTAAACTAGCAATGTAATTGAAGCCTACGGTCATTGTATATCTTGACAGCCACTTCCCCGGTTTGTAAGTTTGCAGACAAAACTTCCACACTCACCAGTTCCAATGAGATGATGAGTTCCAGTTCTTTGAAGACAAAACTGGTAAAACTTACTCAGTTATGCCAGAAGAGATTTTTTTCTTAACAAACAAACAAAGCACGTTTAAATTCCTCGTCACCTGTAGGCCATTTTTGCAACTGAAGATCCGAATTCGTAACCCCACAGGGTAGCTTAGTTTCTTTCTTGCGACGCCCCCCCCCCCCAAAAAATGACAAAGGTCCGCTTTCGGAGTTCAGGTCAATAGTATTCATACACATTTTTTGATGCACCCTGTAGTAACTGTTTTAGGTAGAGTATATTGGAAATTAATTTTGTCTAAGCAAGCTGCCCTTATTTTTTATACATGTATCTCTGTATATTATTGTACCATTAAAGCTTATAATTGTTAATAACAATAATAATAATAAACCTCTACATTTTCGTTTGGTAACATGTAAAACAACCTTCTCGCATCAGGGCAATCTTTCGATAAACTAGATTCCAGACTTTTAGAAGATTTCAATTGGACATGTGTTTCAATATCATTGGAGCAAGTATTAACATAATTAAGTGACCTGAGGAGATTTTTTAGGATACAAATTTCTCTCAAATTTCACGGAATCGGTTTGAGACCACATACCGAGAACGTATTGAAGCTTATTGGACAAACATAGCAAAAGAAAACCGCAAACCTGTTTTGAACTTGCCTAGCATCGTAATCGTCCCCATATAACAGCCATGCTTTTACTTTCTGTCGTGCACGACAGAAAGTAATAAATCATCATCTTACTACATAAAGACGGCGTACTTCGCGTATTCATTTCAGGTGTGGATCTATACTTGGTAAGCATACGCAAATATGCAAAAAACGGGGTTCCGACAAAAATTGGGGGCGCTGTCTTTCTGGAAATCTCTTCATGTCCTTTATAAAGGTTACGATTGTATTCACTGATTTCTACCAAACTGTACAACAGACTGCCTTGTGCCCTCTGTAGTCCCCCCTGTCTCTCTTTCAATACATCGCCCATAAATGAGATCTATTCTGTCAGGTCTGCATTGTAATCAATTATAATATATTTTTTGTTACACAAACATCAAAATCCTTTCTCTGCTTATGGAATGCTGGAAATTGCTGATGTATTGAACTAACAGCACCGCTCTTGTCGCGGTTTCACAAGAGCTTGTACCTTGTCCGGCTCTTTTGCGTTCTCTACCTCTTTTCTACCCTTCAACACTTCAAATTTGGATGGATTTTGGAGCTGTCAAGTTCCAAGCTAATCTTTCGTACGTTGCTGAACGGAACCTATCTCAGTGACTTTGCGGAAACATCCTCATAGTCCTTTATATCTTGGATAAAGCTTGAACTTCTTTGATGCAATCCAGCATTTGCGATAACGAGGCAACCAAACAAATCCATCTGTGCTCCATCTTTGGCAGCTCTTGAGTTGTTGGCGCTGCATTCATGGCTTAGAAGCGTATCCAAAGCTGGCTTCATGAGTTGTCTTTTATAATCCAATTTCTATGGTGCAAACTCAGCAAACGTTTTGACTTCTTGAACCGATTTCTGAAAAAACGTCCCGCTTTACGACTTCTCGATGATAGTTATTGGGTCAGCCATGGTATATGTTTGAGTATATCCTGTTAAAATGAGTAAAAGGGATAATAAATTCTAAAAAAATCTCTACTGACAGGCTCAGTGTTATGTTCTTCAAGGGATACCAGACGCAATATATCCGCAATTGCCGTTTTTTAGAAAAGGAACAAGAAATCAAGACGAAATTGATCCTGTGCAACTTGCCTTAGCAATTTGGCATTCTTCGAGTAGATACTTGACGGAAAGATCGGATTATGGACCGCCATTTTAAGAGCACTATGACAAACGTCAAAACTTCAGGTATCCAATGCTATTTTGCTTAAAGGGGTGGAGACCCGATCGGTCAACCTGCCCCCCCCCCCCCAAGCGCGCGGACACACACCCAACACACACACACACCCACACACAACATACACACACAACAAATAACTTCCAGCGCGCCCATCGCTATACGCAAGATTGCCAGGTGGTTTGAAAAAAAAGACTTCGTCACATATACAATTATGATATAAAAAGAATAAGTAGTTAAGGGTTGTTTAAGGATTAAAGAGTGAGATTAAGAGTAAGGGGTCCTCGGTCACCCGTCCCGCAATTAAAGTGTAGGTAAGGACACACATACACACACACACACAAACAAATACTCCACCGCGCGCATGCGAATACGCAAATATTTGCAATGGGGTTTGGAAAAAAAAAACTATGGTACATATACAATAGGATATTAAAGAAATAAGAGTTAAGGGTTTTTAAGGATAAGAGTTAGATTAAGAGTAAGGTTTTAGTGCTAAGCAAGAGTTAGATTGCGAGTAGGTATAGGTGAAGAGGTAACATTAAGAGTAGGGTATAGGTGTAAGAGTTAGATTAAGAGTTAGGTTGTTGTAAGGAGTTCGATTAAGAGAGGTTTAGGTGCAAAGAGTTAGATTAAGAGTTAGGTTTAGTGAAGGAGTCGATTAAGAGTTAGTTAGGTGCAAGGTTAGATATTAAGAGTTCAGGTTGGGTGCAAGAAGTTAGATAAGAGTAGGTTTAGGGCCAAGAGTTAGATTAAGAGGTAGGTTTAGGGGTAAGAGTTTAAGAGTTAGAATTAGGAGTTAGGTTTAGTTGT
>JAMKCH010023755.1:0-20360 GCA_023653785.1 Ophioderma brevispina
AAGATGAAAACTTTATATAATTAAGACTGCATCTTCAAGTTGAATAAATATTGCAAGCAATCCAACATGAAATGGAGACAAAGTATCATGTTGCATGATGCCTGCCACTTTATGTGGATGTCCCTTATCTTAAGACACTGTATGCTGTCAAGGCTCATTATAGCCCACACTTATCCAATGTTACTGATGCTGAAAAATGAACTGTGTTGTCGTTGTGATGAAGTGTCAGACGGCGTATGCACTCTAATTTATCAGGAGTCGGTGACGGGAACTCGTCCAGAGTGTAGGAATGTGTTATTATACAAGTGTGTCTGTGTGCGTCTGCCTGTACACGTTAAACAGGCAACCACCTGAGGACACTCGCCGTTAATGCTAATGAGTGTTTGCGGTCACTGTGTGGTATCTCCTCCTCCTTTTGTCAGCTGACTAGCATTAAATGCTTAAATCTTTATATCGTGACCGGGGTTCATCCAATTTAAAACTAAATGTCTACAATTAATCTGTGTAAAACTATAATTTGTTTGTAATTAAGATTAAGACCAGCTTTGTGTGATAATGGCATCAAAATTGTGCTTCTAAGCACCAATTTGATGCAATTATCAAAGTGAGAGAAAAAGTGGTGTGAAATTAAAGGTGCATATTACATATATTAGAAGCTATTAGAATCGGGCAGAGATCTTTGGGATGTTTCTCTCCTTTTTAAGCTGTACAAAGTATTAAAAATGCTGATGTAGGTGAGACTATGATCTTAAGGTGCATACATCCTCTTACCACATCTTGTTCTATGTTATTCAACAGATATTTAAAAAAAAAAAACTTATTTTTCCAAATTGTAGTTGATGTGATGCTTTTCATCATGTTATAGACAAATGGTTGTATTATACAGGTCCTTGTAGCTTTCAACTGTCTATGGACAAAAAGTGCACAATTAATAATATCTCACAGACGATAGAATCTGCACATAAGATTAGGCATGTGTAATTTGGTTTGGTTAACAGTTCAGATAATGGGAAGAATCAATTTTTGAGGTCAGCTTGGGTAGAAGTTATGGACTACAAAATGGTCCTTAAAGTGGTGGTCTTTTAATATGAAGTGACAGGTAGAGATGATTATGGAAGATTGTCTCGCCACAGACATTGGCCAGATAAGAGCTTTCAATTTGGGGACTTGGGAGGCCATGACAAGATATTCATCTCCTTTGATCTCCCTTGGAGCCATTCCCTATTTGTCATTGATCTAATCCTAGTCCAGTCCTTGTTGAAATCCTGTAATCCTATAACCCTTGAACCCTGTCCTAGCCTTATCCCACCATCAACCATTTAGTACATGTGATATTCTAAGGTACTGTGCAATGTTTAAGGTAAGGGTGGAATGGGGGATTTTCAGGAGGACCCAATTTCTTTCCAATATAAAGAAGAGACACTATTTTTTAGCTCCTAGGAAAGAAGGGGAACATGAATAAAATGATCATATCAACTGGGGTGCATGGATATTTATTCTTGCACAACGTAAAGGGGAAACTTAAAAAAGTGACAAAAGCAACATTCCCTCCCGTAAAAATTGATTGGTCCATTAAGTCACACATTTGAATTAGATACTATAGTAACATGTTTACAGATAGAGGTATTTATAGTGGATTGCCTCAGTGTTATAATATTTATGAATGTCTTTTTTATTTGGCTCACACCTATGTGATTCAGTCACCAATTAAAATGCAACTGAAAATACAAGCACAAATAGGTGTGGCATTCATTACAACTACTTCTTGTAATTTAAAGAGAAATTCATCGTATTTTTTTTATTATGTAAATGAAGTTAAGTAGGGTGGGGACATGTTTGGAAGGACGATGTATTCAACAAGCAGCAGCTGTTGCGAATGGGCGTCTGTATAGCTCAGCTTGTCATTGCCATTGTTAACCATAGGAACTGATAGCTATGGTCAACTTGTTGCTTGCACGTGATGGGCCAGAAATAAGGTGCTGAGCAGCGGAAATTTGTGTGGACATAATTTTTTCACAAAAATTGCAATGAAAATGAATTTATTGGGGTTTTTAAAATGATGGCAAACATTCCTTATAAACAGATTTTTTAGAACATTGTGTTTTGGTAGATTTATGGAAAAGGTTTTGCTGGTGAAAAGTGCAGTTAATTTGAGGTCTGAAAAATTGTCATCATAGAGTAGGTCATTTGAAGACCATTTTTGGACTCTGATAATCACTCTGGATTTGCAGTATTATTTTCAGAGAGCAAAACATTGGATAATTTTCTAACACACGTTTATTTGTGGAGTTGAATTTGACGTAGGTGTACTTCCAATCCTATAAATAAAGATGACAGTGCACTGACATGGTGTACTATTCATTCTGTGTGTATTCACTCCTCATATATATAGTGTAGATGGCAGTTATGTGTGTACGACCTGTGTCTATTACAGATGGTGTGGGACACAATTCTTGATTCAGAAGCTGTATTTGCAAAGGAAGTGTAACTTTAAACTGGTTTTAAAGTGACAGAAGGGGATTTTTTTAAGATTCAAATTTCTCTCAATATGCACTTGATCAGTTGTAGAACATCTACCAAGAAAGTTTCGAAGATTTATTGACAACAAATAAAAAAGAAAACCAAAAAACTATGTTTTTGAAAAGGATGATCACTTGACCTTACCGAGCACACTCAATCAAGACAATCATGATGTATTGAGGAGGGGAAAGAAATACAAACAGACGGAAAGAATGAGATATGTTGTCTTGGCAATCTGGTCTGAGATATATCCTTTTCAATATCATGTGCAAATTAGTTGGGTCATTTGTTGCAATTCCGTGACCGTGGAGAGCAGAGCATAATTTCTCAGTAGATTTGCCTTCTATGAAGGTTAATGAACAGATTTAGCGGGGGTGCCCCTTGAGAAAGTGTGGGCGGAATCCAGGAGGGGGGAAATTCATAATACAGGGGTCAAAAATTAAAAATGCTTGCATTGCTGTAAAAAGGTAACCAAAGTGTTCTTCTTGTTACAAGGATTAAAAAAAATATATAGTTTGTACTACCTACAAGGTATAGTTACCGAGGTATAAGACAAAATTCGTCAAATGTCAAAGGTCATCACCAAAGGTTAAATCTTTAATATTGCACCGATTTCTTTAAAAATGGTCTCAAATTGTTAACCTTTCCACAGGGATTACAATAAAAGTAGTTGACACTCTCATTTGTATTTGTTTATCGAGATAAATGACAAACAAGGTCAACTCCATTGATCTCCGAATTTTAAAAATATGTTAGACGGTGCAAAATGTTTGTGTTGCAGTCTCTGAGGAAAGATGAAAAATTTGAGCCCATTTTTGAAGAAATCGGAGCAATATTTAAGATTTAACCTTTCGTGATGACCTTTGACATTTGATGATTTTCGTGCTATATTTCCATAACTATAAGTTATAAGTGGTACAAACTATACATTTTTTAATCCTTGTAACAAGACGAACACTTTGGTTACCTTTTAACAGCAGCCCAAGCATTTTTAATTTTTGACCCCCTGTATTATGAATTTTCCCCCTCCTGGATTCCGCCCACAGTTTCCGAGGGGCACCCCCGCTAAATTTGTTCATTAACCTTCATAGAAGACAAATCCACTGAGAAATGATGCGCTGCTCTCCACGGTCACAGAATTGCTCAAAATGACCCAACTGAATAGCAAATTACCCTGTCTACTGATTGTTATATGACTATCACCTACATCGTGCCCTATGTCTATCATCATACACTTCTGCCCTATATATTATATGCACATGTCACTCATAGTCTTATGATGGTTTTGATTTTGTATGTCGCATTAACACAAACAACAATGCAACAATGGGAAGCATGAAATGAGGATAGCTGATCTGTGAAATGAATGCAATGGAAAATGTGTGTCACTGATGATGGGATGTGGCAATGTATGTGCACTAGTGTTCTTGTATCATTGCAGCAGAGGAGAGGTTAATTTGAACATAATGCATTTTGTGAGGTCATATTTAACCCTAACACCATTTTCGTCCAGGAGGAAGTGAAGGGATGAAGCCTAGAAGGGATGGATGGTAAAGAAGATTGGACATCTAGGGTGGGATTCAAACCAGGGGCCTCTGGCACTCCAGTCTCATGAACATGGATACAAGCCATGAGGGTGTTGATAGTTGCATAAATCCATGGAATAAATCATCCACAAAAATCTGAGAAAACTAATTTCTAAACATGCTGACATGAAAGTTACCAAACTAGATGATAATTAAACCTATTGGCATGTATTGTTCCACTGAAATAACATGAGTTACATCCAGTGCAAGTGCAATCCATTGGGAAAGAAAAATATACATTACTATTGAAAAATTTGGGTTTTATGATCATTTTAGGTCATTCAATTAGAATCAGAGAGACCTTATGGCAGCATATAAATTTCAAATTTGTGTCTGTGTGTCTTTATGCATTCAAACATTTTAGTATACATTTTCGGTGCAAATTCTGTCTTGCTTTATATTGTGGTAATGGATCGGGTTCATACTTGGTATGCATATTTTAAAACTTGGCTTATGTGGGGTCTGATTTTGGGTCAGGTCATTTAGGTATCACTTGGATTGATATTAGTTTAGTGTAAGTCCCTTTGATGGTGTTTATGTCCCTCTGAGCACATTAATTTATAATTTGGAAATTCATAGAGATGGATCTGTTGATTTAAATACCTGTCAAACACTACCTTCTCAATCAACATTGTAAAAAAGTAAATTGCCATCTTTCTTCAGGTGATAGTTTCATTTTTCAAGGATCAAGCACTAGGTTACTGCTACAAAAATCACAGTGGATCTGTTGATGGGAGCAGATTCCACTCATCCATATAATTACATAGGCCACATGACGGGCCAGTGAAATTGGCCATGACTTTTAGCACCAATCTTGTCATCGGTGAGTAAATTAACCAGTGCTTCAGTAACATCGTGATAAGTGAATCTGTTGATTGGCCTTCCTACAATGCCTACTTGTCATCGTCATTTGAATGACGCACGAATCTGATGGATTTATTCACAATACTCAGCCTGTACTTAAAGCATAATGTCACTTTTTTTGAGGAGCGCCCAATTTTCAAATTTGATATTTTGACACAGGTACTTTGGTAATTGCTAGGAAACTATACCGTGGCGAAAAGAATGCTAAGAATGCGTATTTATCATAAAATAAGCGATTTTGTAATTAGAATGGATCCCAATTGGACTTAACGGCAGATCTGGAAATGCTACGTTTATGTCCGTCATTATAATAGTGCCACCTCGAAAGATAAACCTCAACTTGACTTGCCTGAACCAATAAAACAACTAATGGTTGAGCATAGACACTTACCTTGTGCTTCCTTCCCGGATAGTTTCACATTGGAAGGCCGTTTCCAGCCGCCGTTGAATTATTATCGGGGATCCCCGAGATACTTATCTAATACAAAATACCTTCGTTTGTTACACACAGAATTTTCGAGCTTACCATTCACAGGTATAGTTTTACCTAGCCAATGAAACCGTGTAAAAATCTCAATTTTTTGAAAAATTGGGGGCGCTCTTCAAAAAAATGTGCTAATATGCTTTAAGTATAATTTCTAGAAGGTGTGTATCAGTCTCTGCTCCTTCTATGGCTGTAGAAGTTACATTTGACAGGGGTTGTTTACATTCCCCCCCCCCAAAAAAATTGTTGGGGTTTTGTATCAGTGCAATAATCCTCCTTAATTTCGGTCACCAGAGAAATGAAGTGCTTCAAGAATTGTAATATTTGTAATTCTGACAAATTAATTAATCTAATAGTAAAAAACAAGTTTTGGACAAGAAATTGATTAAATCAACCAGGTAATATTAATTGTACCCTTGGCCCTAACTGTTTTCATCATTATAAACACAAGATAACATAAAAATAAATCGCTGGAACCTCTTTAGTGTTACTTTTCCTATTTTTCTAACACCCACCTCACATCACCCACATTAATTTTCTCCCTTTCATAAAAAAAAAAACATCACACGGATTTCCCCATACGTCAATTTTAACAAGCTACGGTTGTACTGGTTCAAGTTTTCCGACAAATGCACTTAGATATGGATAGGGACATTCTATATATTTACCATTCCCTATTCCTCTTCGTATGTGTTTTTTTAAAAAAAAAACCTCTTGTGTGATTTATAATGCCTACAAACAATCATATCGTGGTCATGTTTCGAGCATGCCAGGAGCACGATCTTAGATTAGCATCTTAAGGTTTGCCTGTTTTCTTCCTCCTTAAGATTTTTAATGAAAGTACACATGTCAAAACTAATTTTCTGCCATTTTCCCCTCTCTAGATCATTTTCAAAGAGTCAGTACTGACTGGTTTTCTGTAGGGCACAGTGATTTGATCGCCATTCCATGGAGGAAGGAATGGAGGACCATTTTTGCGATTTGGGCAGTACATTGATGGATGTATTAAAAAAATAATACTGTAAAGTGAGCACGGTGACCATGTGGAAAGTGACCAATGAGGTCAATTAATCGGTCAATCAGGGCCACAAAGAGCACTTCAGCATTAATGCAAGCCATGCTTGGCAGACACTGAAATGTGCAAATGGATTTTGAAAGCAATTCTAGAAGGGTTTACACTTTTCATTTATACCCTAAAAGGATTCACCATGTATATGCACCAAGAAACTGCACAAAATGGGTATTAGGATATCATTAGGTACCAGAACCAAATGAAGTTGGCTTCCTGTGTATATGACCCCATTGAGGGTAAATGTGTCCCACCTTGAGCCCAGATCCATCAAAGGGGAAGGAATGCAATCATACAGAGGGCCCAAAGAAAGAGATTCAAATGGTAAACAAATGGTCTGTTCTGGAGAACATTTGAGGGAGAATACTAAAATCAGGGGAGTGATATATTTTTTGGTTGGTGGTAGTTTTTGCAGCAAGCTTTTATTTAAGAATGTATGGTCATGGTGGTGATAGTTAGTTATATGTATCTCATTAGCAACTGTGGCAGAGACTAAGCTTTTAAGGCGTAATTACATTTCAGGAAGTAAATCATCAACCAGCCATTGGGCATGTGGGTGGATGGGTGGGTGGGTGGATGAAGAGGAGAGAGAAAGAGAAAGGAAGAGGTTTGTGCAGGCATGAGAATTTTCAGGCTTTTGCCTGATTTCAGGCTCTTTTTGTTATTCAGATTTATGCATTTTTATTTCTTATTATCATCCCTGTTCAAGGTCATTGTGATCTGTTTTTCAGGCATTTTGTCAAAAGTGGAGTCTCATGTCTGTTTGTGATAGTTTTTGGTTTTACTGACAGAAGGATTCAGTTGCTCCTGATATCATTAACCCTAACATTGTTCTCATTTCTCCCAGGAGGTAGGGATGGGATAAAGGGATAGATGATAAAGGAGATTGAACATCTTTGGTGGGGCTCGATTCAGGGGCCCCAATGCCCCAGTCCCATGACCAGGAATGACAAGCCACAAGGGTGTTGATTTTGTGCCCATATCTGTGTTTGTACAATGACATCATCGCATCTTTTTGGACTAGCCTCAGCTCACTGTGTTTGGTCATGTTAGGGTTATGGTACTTCTTACCTGAAAAAAAGAAAGAGGTATTATAACCCTAACACTGTTCTCGTTTTTAGTGAGTTTTGGCGGTGTTAGGGTTATCCAATCATAAAAGAGTATTATTTGACCATGCCATTGGTTGAATTGAGTGTAGCTGTGGGTAGAGTATTACAGCCTATTTCACTCATTGGTCAAGTGTAACTTTGCTCATCTAGTAATGGAACAGATGATTGTGACAAGGTATATAGCATCAGCTGTCTACACTGTCTTGGATTACAGTTACACCTTTCCGGTATTGACCTGAAATAGACTCGCTTGATATCTACCTACAGATTTTTACAGTAGTTTACTAAATAAAAGTTTGGCAAAGTACATTGACCATACTGTTTTTAATATTGGAAAGTGAAAAAGACTCCTCACTGGGTGTCAAATTGATATCAGTTTTAATTATAGTTCTTTTGGTGACCCATAATTATCTCAAGCAAAAGGGGTCAGAAAATGCACTAAATCCCATGTGACACTATAAAACATACGCATGTGGAAGCGCACAAAATCCAGAGACCAATGCATTGGAGTCTAATGATTACAATCACACAGAGACCTATGCACACTAATAGTTAAAATGACCCAGAGACCTATGCACAACCATGAACAATGTAGACTACATTGGAGTCTTATGATTACAATCACCCAAAGACCTATGTACAGCCAAGAACAATGTAGACTACATTGGAGTCTAAAATTACAATCACCCAGAGACCTATGTACTGCCAAGAACAATGTAGACTACATTGGAGTCTAAAATTATAATCACCCAGAGACTTATGTACAGCCATGAACAATGTAGACTACATTGGAGTCTAAAATTACAATCACCCAGAGACATATGTACAGCCACGAACAATGTAGACTACATTGGAGTCTAAAATTACAAATTTATTTCATTTGTCTTGATATTTGTAGTTACTATACTATTGAACTTTCAAAAAAATGTAAATCTGTTGTACAGTATGTTCAATGATATACAAAACTAGTCTTTTACACAACCTGCTCATGTTTAAGAAATTCCTATTTCAAACCATGCAAAAAGTAGTGCTTCCTTAATTCCTCGAATACTAATTAACAGACCTGTACAACAGGCATATGGAGCAGTAACAACACAGACATTGTAAAATTGTGAATGCCGGACATAACACGGGACACCAAAATTGGACGCCCAAATTATGGGGATCACCCAAGTCTGTCGTCTTTGACTTTGCTATGACCTTGTGTACAATTAGGTTGAGAATCTTCCCAACAATCTTCTCAATCATTTGTTAAGTAGGCTACATTAATCCCTTTATGTTTTCAAATTGATGCTAGTTGACGTTAATTGTAGTCTATCACATGAATGTGGTTCACTGGATATGATCTCTTCAACGTAACTCTCCACATTCCTGACCTATGTTTGAACACTATTAAGCTAATAGAGGAAATTTGATACAGAGGATGTTTTTGAACATGTGGGACTTGTATTGGAAGGCAGCTGTAAATGGTTGAGGCTTGAAGCAAGCATGATTGACTCATTTCCTTGGCCATTTGGTCCAAGAACATAAGAAATGTTTACCTCCATTATTTCACGGTCCTGCTTGCAATTACATAAGCTTACGTTCTCCCATTCTGTGGCTAGCATAGTTCCATATGGTTTTCTGATAGGTGAAGTGAACTTCTGTGTTCAGATCCGTGACAGTTTTGGATGTGTATGCTTGTACTTGGTCTTTCCACTGTGTATTTCCTTTATGTTGATTAGAAGGTGCTAATTTAAGGTGTGGCGATCTCCAAGAACCACACTTGCTTGCGGAGCAGTCTCTCAGGGGACATTTGTCCGATTTGCCTTTGTAAGATAATGCACATCCAGGAAGCACAAGATTAGGTGGTTAAGATTGACTTTCCTGTTTTGTGCCTGGTCTACATGGACGTACACACTAGTCTTGTAAGAAACCTCCCCTCTGCCTGACAGGCAACTTGTAGTCTATGACAGGATCACTTGACCTCGCAACCGACGCTGGCTGACCCGTGTCATCGTGATTGTTAGCAGTCACGTTTGGTAGCCTATGGTGGCAACTTGTGGATACCTTACTACCCATTTAGAGTGCGTAACAGGACTAAAGTGTGAGGCCTTCATATGGTATTCATTGAAAGATAACCTGAATTGATGGAGGAATTGTTAAATTTCATGAAATGAAGTATAACAGAAGCATTGTTGCTGCTTTTGTTCACAGGAAAGCTTAAAATACAGCTTTTAGCCTAAAGAGAAGTGTGTGTCATATTGGCAATCTAAATAGGATGCAACTCATATAAATCTGATATTTCAATTTGGGAAATTGATGTGAATTGTGTTTCCCAACAGGAACGTCTACTACCGACAACATTGTTTGACCTTGGCAATTAACTTTTCTTAGGAGATTAAAAATAAAAGTTGTGCTGGAAATAAATTGTTTTGCTAAAGGAAATTCTTACAGTTGTCATTTATATATGTGAGTACGGCTAGGAATGCTGTTGTGTATCTATGGATTAAAGGTAGCCATGGTGATCTTCTTTGACCTGTGATCTTCTTTGACCCGTGATCTGGCTTGTTTGTATACATTGACAAATGGATCTTGTATAAGCCCATTCTTATACAAAATGGGAGGTAATACTTCTTGAAGGAAAGTACCTTTCAGGTGTTATAGTTTAGAAGCCTATTTTGAATACCTTTTTCAACACAAGATTCAACTTATATTGTTCATGGGATTCAGAACGCTGTAAAATCGGACTAGACAAACATTGTGGAAAAAAACATGAAGATACATTTTCATTGTTAAAAACAAATGTTGCTCTTTGCTAAGTAGATGGTACCATACATGTTTCCAGTGATGCATGGAATATCATTATCATCATCGTCATCATTGTGTAATCAAAGTTTGAGAAGTGTTTGCAGAAATCAATTGCTCGGATATCAGATGCTCCGTGTTGTTATGGTGATTAGTTTCCAGTCACCTGATCACCACCTGCCCATAATTTGTGATTACTGAATTTGCGAAAAACAGGAGCTTGCATCAAGTCGATTTCGCTATGATTTGGACGTCGTCAGGTACCAATGTCATGTCTGCTGAGCGGACGACAACAACTACTACAGCAGAACTCCCCATTTTGCAGCTTAAGATACAAAATCTCTGGAGGGTGCTTGGCAAGTTCACCTTCAAAAGGTATAATGTCAACTTTGTAATCGGTTAACATATGGCAGGTATTTCCCTGATGTCAAGATTAGGCACTCTGAAGCAGAGCAGATTATATTTTGAAACATACACTCTCATGAGTGTAAATGGATTTAATGTGATGTGGTTATAAGTCCTAATCATTAGGTATTAGTTGTGCAGATTGATTGCATGCATAGTCATTTTATTTTAAGGGTTGCTTAGTTGTATTATTTGTAGTATGTGAAAACATCTTTTGGTAATTTTGTCACTTATTTGCTCAAAACCTCTGCTGATTGTTGGAAAATTCATTTTTGTGTCACCTGCAAGGATTGCAGGAGGCAATTCAATTGGCCTAATTTAAAAAGTTGAACTCCAATTGCAAACAAACTTGGGCCATACATTAAACATGGGAACTGTCATATGATAATCAGGTCAAAGGTCACTTGCAAAGTTCAAAGGTCATTTTAGGTCAAGTTTTTTTGTCCCAATATTCAAGCAAGGGGGAGGTACTATTCTCTAGAGGAGCTATTACGGGTGTTTGTTTTGTGTTGATCGACAGTAAATCTATGCCTACTTAAAAAAAAAGTATAATGTGAATCACTGCTTTTAGCTAATTTCAGGTATTTTAGCTTTTTACATCACTTGGCAGTATATCCCTTTTTCGGTGTTTATTCAGTGTTTTCATCTTTGAAATGTGATTATTCAAATCTTTGTAGAAGTCTTTCATGTTGCCTTGTTCTAATAATTATAACATATATATAAATGCCAACATTTAGATAGCACTATTCACAACCTATATCAAAGCTTTCTCCATTTATTCTACTGTCACTGGAATATGTCAACTACCACACAAATGTCCTAGGCACACTCATACCTTTAGGTGATACTCAGTGCACTCTATTCCTAACAGCTCCCCTATTTGCACTTGGGTGAAGAAAGCCAACCAGGTAAAGTGCCTTGCCCAAGTGTACAACACGGTGAGATTCAAAGCACTGCAGTAAGACTCGAACCCACAATCTTCAGATCGTGAGTTGGTTGATGCATCGACAGGACCACATGTGGCTTTCAACTAGACATCCTATCATTCACATTGAACATCATCATGATGGTGGATGTCAAGTTACAATGTACATTGAACAGTACTTTACAAATATGCCGTAGACCATGATACTGTAAAGTGCACTTGTTTTACAAGTAACTACAGTGTACCAGAAAGAACTGAAAAACCTAATGTTCTCCATATCTTCTCTTGATGCTCTCCAATCATCCTGTAACATTGATTCACAAATATTTCACTTTTGAAAATAAAAAAAATGTCCTTACAAAATAGAATTAACTGAATCTTGAGTGCATTGTACTGAAGGTTGATGACATGGGCGAGTTATGAATGATTGGTAGAAATATTGGAAATTCATGCATGCTTTCGTCAGGCACTTTACCATGATGAAAATCAATTGATTTTTTATCCAAAGCAGTATTTATTCATACAGGTACAGAGTATCTTGCTCAAAAAATCCTTGTGAGGTTCATGACACCATGTTTGGGTTGTGCTGGTCATGGAAATTTACCTAGGAAATCAACCCCACACAAAACACCCTGTACTCCTAGTATCTGAGAGGAGCCCAAAGTGTGAACTTGTAAACACAGAGCACATGGCCAACCTTTGACCTCTCTCAATCTTAGCATATGATTTCTGATCAGTCAGTTGGCAGGTTACTCAATTGCTATTATTCACTGTGAAAATTGTTGGACAGGGTCATTTAGCATGAGCTTGAACAAATACAATAGGCAAACAACCTTGCTTGTCCACATTCCCTGCACATGTCTGCAGTTAAAATTGATGAAAATTAGGCCCATGTAATAGCATATGAGAATCAAATTCTGTGATGCCAGTAAATGTAAGGTTATACATTTTCCGAGGTCTTCGCTTTCTTAAATCAGATAAAGTAATATGTACACAGATTTTTTTGTAGCACACAATTGACTGATTGACTGAGGTGGGGGACTTAACTTTTTAACTTGAGATTTTACAGAAAGAAAAAGATGTCCAAAGAAACTAACATTGGTACGGTGATCAATGAGCATGTGAAATATTGCCTGAAGTGAAATTTATCAATTAATTTTGGTGGGGGGATTACTATGAACAAAGTGTTTGGGTTTGTTATATCTACAGATTCTACCTTCAGAGATTCTTTTGTGGAGCTTGTTGAAACCAGAGATATGAAAGTAAATGTCAAAGATAATGTCTTCTGGTTTCAATTTTGAGAACTTTTATGGTACCCAGAAATTATTTTTGATGATATAATGTTCACATCTGGGTGAATATCAATTTGCCAATTTGGATGCGCTACATTATTTACCACAATACAAAAAACTGTCTTTTAGTTAGCCCCCCCCCAAAAAAAAAATTGAAGCATTGTTAATTACCTGTGAAATAAGTCTCTGTTTTAATATTATGAAAAGTAAACTGTCTTGTGATTTATTCAAATATTGAATGGGATAGTGGTTGCATTATTAATCACGTGCTGCCTATAACTTTCATCTTTGTAAATGCATACAGAAACTGAGACTTGGACAACAAATTTCAGGAAACCAGTTAAAATATTGAAACAAAAACAATTGAAGTGATATTTTGCCTTCCAATGTCAATACACTCAGTACATTTTAAATCAGTCATGGATGTAACAACATTTTTTTGGGAAAAGGGAAAGGGACTTTAAGATTAATATATTTTTGAATTTGAGTTCTTGGAAGGTGCACAAACATGTAAATGAATAGCGTATTTTTCCTATTCAATTGGTCACTTTGATCATATTTGATCAGAATGATATTGGTATAAATAAAAATGCTAAAAATGACAGAATGATTGTAAAATATAATACTCTCATCATTCTCTGTATATTTCAACTTTTCAGTCTTTAAAATGTAAATTTAGTGTAGTTTGAGCGACATATTATCATTTTTGAACAAATTGAGAGAAATGTATCCCCAGCGCGAAATGTCCCAGTAAGTTTAACCCCTTGGGCACTAACACCTATGATAAAATCTGTCTGACACCGTCTGTCTGATTGGCTCATTACAGGACACAACATGAGATAGCCCTCTGAGTAACCAATCAAAAGAGTGTTTCTATATCTCTGTGTAAACCATAACAACATTCTTACACTATCTCGGATGTGCTCATTACATGATATTACCATCCAAGTGACCAATTAAAATAGTACTTAGATGCTGATAGATAGGCAAGTAGAGCCCAGGGGGTTAAGACACAGCTCATACAAGTTGACACGGTTGATTTCAAATAAGACACAAACATAAGACAAACTGGTCAAACTGACCATCCACTAACTGACCGTCATCTTAAAAAAATTGTAGCCAGGCTTCGTTCACCATCCTGATGTCATTATGCATACTTTGCCAATTATAGTGTACTTGTACTAAAAATAGAAGTGCAGGTCATTTCAACAGCACTTTGTATATTAGCCATTAATACTTCCTACAGAGGTGTTAAAATGTCTTGTAGTGTCTCATACCCTTTAAGGGGTATTCAAATTCAAAAATAGAATGTGACAGATCATAGGGGCTGTTTACGGATCAGTTTATAACAACCTTAGAGTCAAACACTGTGAACATGCCAATCAACAAGGACAAAACAAATTGAAAACAAATAAGAAATACTTAATGAGGAAATTTTGCATAAAAAGAAGATAACCTAGTGTTTTGTGTCACCCTAGGATAGCATAGAAACACATGACACTTGTGACCATCTGAACAAGTTCCCTGTATTTTTTTTTGGTTATGTAAAAGTAACATGGCTACAAAAAACAAAAGATCAACAACAATTAATAAAGGTTGTGATTTTTCAGGATTTCTTTGGCCAAAATTTGTGCAACTCTTTTTATTTTCAGCCAGAATTATAGTATTTAAACCTAATATTGTGCTATTTTTCAGGATTTTTCGTTACTTTAAAGGTGCAACGAGAGATTGTGTCATATGTTGTGACTTCGTATAGATAAGACCCCAATAGATTTCTTACCTTGTCTTTGGTTACAGAAATTACTTGAAAGTGAAAACAAAAGGCGGTTTTCATTTGCTAAATTTCAATATAAAAACATAGGCTGAATTTCGTATTTGCTTCTATACGAAATTAGAAATTTCCCAATTTTTGTACCAAAGAAATACTTTTCAGCTTAATCCTTTCACATGCATGGGGACATTTTTGATAAAAAAGCTTTACATTGGTGCAAAATCAGAATTTTCATATTTTTAGGGACACCTGTTATGTGAAATCTCTCATTGCACCTTTAAGGATTTCTTTTCAAAAACTCCCCCCCCCCCACTAATACATTTTGAGATATTTGGCTATTATATTGTATAACCCTTTCAAATTATAATGGCATGGAAAAGAGATTTTGTTCAGCAAATAATTGCTTTTGAAATAATGTTATCATCATTTACTTTTTCATTTTATCCAAGAAAAAAACTCTCACCTATTTGATTAAGAAAAAAACCATCAACAATCAAACAAACAAACAAACAAAACCTTATGACATCAAATTCATAAGCTCCAATCTACAAATGTCATTGTATCTTTAAAATTATTCCTGATACGGACATAATTTTGGCATCACCATTAAAAATAAATTTGTTACATGCACAGTTATACCAAAATCTCTGAACAACAAATTGATGAATTGTTCCTGTTTTTGTCGGAATTGGTCACTCACTTTATAACGTAAAGCGATTCCTCTAAGTAAGCACAGATGTATCCATGTGGCCATCCAATAGTTCTGATTTCCTGCAGGCCCCTCTATAGTGACCCACAAGTACGCACCTACGCACGTGTGTTGAAAAATTGATCCACTTGGCATTTGGGTTATCGATGTAAGTAGGTCTGCCGTGCAGATTGTTACCCCACATTAAAGTTGCATCAAACTGTCTTATATCTGTGGGTAAGTTTTTAAATATTCAAAATGTTTAAGTGGGTGTAGTAATAGTGTGGGCTGTGAGGTTAAGATCTCATCTGCAATTTGGGTTAAATTAATAGCATTTTAAATTATTTGCATGGGCGTGCTCTTGATTTTGGTATCACATTGTGTAAAATGGTAATTACAGGGACCCATAGGCCACAATAATGTTTTCATTACAAATGAATCGTAGGCCACAATGAAGTTACCATTACAATGATCCATAGGCCACAATGTTTCCATTACAATTATCCATAGACCATGACAATGTTCCCAGTACAGGTACCCATAGGCTGCAATGATGTTCCCATTACAGGTACCTATAGGCCATAAGGATGTTACCATTACAGTGATCCATAGGCCAAAATGATGTTCCCATTACAATGACCCATATGCCACAATGATGTTCCCATTACAATGATCCATAGGCCAAAATGATGTTCCCATTACAATGACCCATATGCCACAAGGATGTTCCCATTACAATGACCCATATGCCAAAATGATGTTCCCATTACAATGATCCATAGGCCAAAATGATGATCCTATTACAATGACCCATATGCCACAATGATGTTCCCATTACAATGATCCATAGGCCAAAATGATGTTACCATTACAAAGATCACAGGAACGATCCATTGATCACAGCACAGTGATGTTCCCATTACAGGGACTGGTTTTTCCATTACAAATGCCCATAGGTCACAATGTTCACACTACAATGGCCTATAGATTACAATGACAGTAGACATTTCATATAGAAGTGCCATGTATGCAAATGAGGTATTACAATTGATTCCGTCATGCGCTGTATGACGTTGTGCAGTAGTGCTTGACGGAATGAATGGCAATACCTCATTTGCATCAATGGGACTTCTATATGAAACGTCTACCACAATGAAATTCCTATTACAATGAGCCATAGGCCACAGTGGTTTTTCCATTACAATGGCCCATATATCACAATGTTGTAAATTTTTGTCATGTCTTGACAGAAACTACATTTACTATTTCATTTGGGCCAAAGCAATTTGTGCATACATGTAATCGTACAGGAAGTTTCTAGCTTTCTAAAGTGTCCCAACTACTGATGAGGATAAGACAACTGCTATGTACCATTAAAACTTGATATAAACTTAACATCTTATGAGTCACATAGATTTTATCTGTGTACAAAGTACCTTCCTATCAATAATAAATTCATTGTTTGTAATCATGACATCATTGCAGAAAGGTGATTAACTGTCAAATGGTTATCATTTCACCTGTGCAGTTTAAGTCTCACTTGCTCTCACTTTACCTTAGTTAATTGCTGCTAATTCCAAAAATCAGTCCTGTCATTTAGAAATGTAATGTTAGTTCGTCAGACTAATCCAGAGCAGGTTTTAGTGTAAGCATGAGTCAAGAGAAATGTTCAAATCTGAGCTTATATGGGTAAGAAATATATCCTATTCTTGCAAGTGCACTTTATGAATTGACATCTTCCATTCTGTAGATTGCTTGATGGACATCTCCCAAGATAGAGCGTCATGTGAATGAAAGAAGGTCGTAAGTGCAATAGCTGCCATTTATTAGAAATTTCCATTAAACATACCATTATGCCAAGTCTTTCGTCAGTGACTCTTGAAATTGGTCTTGGGCGACTATGTCGCCTGAAGAACCATTTCACGAACCACTGATTCAAGGAAAGAGAAGTGAGAGTCATCCTAATACATGACAGCACACAGATGTATCACATGGCAGCTATTGTACTTACAACCTTCTTGCACTCACAGGATGAGATAAGTTCCCAAATTTCATTACGTGTTATCCTGATATGGCATTTATCACTATGAGTTACAATATGCTCATCCACCAAGGACACAATTCAGTGGGTAGTACTTGTACATACATTGACATGAACTGACCTTGTGTGAGCTGGGTATCATATATCATACCCAAAAACCAGGGGGTGTATTTTCTAAATGCACTGGTGAATGGAAGGCACTGAACTGTGCCAAGGGAACCGAGATTTTACTAGCTCATAGTATATAGGTTATGTGGAATTATTCTCAACATGGTACCACATTGGCCACTGTGTTGAAATTTCAAGTCAACAAGTGACTCAAGCAGAACTCCATTTGGCTTGATGGGGTGGATTTGGACCAAATCAGATTATGTATTTATGTAAACATGACTGGAGAGATTTCTAGACATGCCCAGATCTCAGCTTTGGTAGGGTTAGGAGAATGATACTGTCAAATTTAAATTTTTTGTACATTTAATGGAGAAACACAAGAAGTTGACCTTTGGCCTTTTTTTAATGTTTTCTATGCTTTTTTGCAGGGTTGTTAAGATATAATACTTACATTTTTGCTTACATTTTGTTATTCAGTAGATGTAATATTTCATAATATGTTGGTTTCTATTTTATATTCTCTTTCAATAGCTATGCCATTTTGTACAAGGAAAAACTGCAGTTCATCAATATTGATGAATGATTAAAAAATTGTCTTTTTCATCTACAAGGTCACCAACATTATGCAAAAATTATCCTGTATTAATGTTTAAGTCACTAGTCAAAACAAGGACTAGCTATTGAAATTGAAATATATTGAATTGGTTTATGGATTCTTGCAATTTTGTGAGTCATTTTGAAATTTTAAACAGGCCAATAAATTTTGGCACATGTGCTGAACCAGATTTCTTTATCAAATTGAATTATTCTTGCACTTGAAATTATATTAAAAATGAATCCATTCCTCCTCTTTTTACAACCATCTGTCAAACAGTCGCCACCATTAAAGCAGATCCCTAGATCCCTTTTTAATTTCTCACCCACACCCAGACATGCGTGATAATCCACAGGTAGATGCATGTATACACGGTTAACTGGTGTTTTTGTTGTTTGTTACATAATGAGATGCCAAGTGGTTTACGGGACATACGGGTGTCTCCCTCACACAGCCCGCAGACATAAATACCATTTATTCATTGTGTATGACATACATACGCATACATATTAGCAACTGTACACACATGAGAGAAGCACTCACACACACATAACACCACACACGGATGATATTTCAACGTTGCGCACTCAACATACCAAAGAAGATGGTCATTAGCACTGTGGCTGCAAAGACTAATTACAGTTGATTAGATGGCATGCATGGTGTTAGGAGGTTATTTTCCTATGTTGTGTGTCTTGTACTAAGAATGCTAATGTTGCCTCTCTGGGGATTTACTAAACTCTACAGAAAACGGAAGAAGGAGCAGATGGTTTTTGAGAAGCACCAGGGCAATGGAGTACCACCGGCATTTGCAAAACCAGGTAATTATTAGACCACAAATAGGTTAATGAATGCCTAGTGTTTAGATGTAATGATTGGTAATGCAACTGTATTACATGTCAAAAGCATATCAGATGCTAGGTACTGTTATGTGATAGTGTGCACTCTCTTGAGTCCATGATATAGGCTGGTATTCTCAAAGGGAGTCTAACTTTAGTCCCAGATTTAAACCAGGGTTGGACCTTTTTAAGTCATCCTATATAACCAGAAAGACCTTTTGGCAGCATGATTCATGTGTATGTGTTTCAATTGAGAGAAAAGAGTCCTTCATGATGGACTAACCCTGGTTTAAACCCAGGTTTGGTTGGACTAACCCTGGTTTAAAACCCAGATTTGGACTAATCCTGGTTTAAAACCCAGATTTGGACTAACCCTGGTTTAAACCCAGGTTTGGACTAACCCTGGTTTAAATCCAGGTTTGGACTAACCCTGGTTTAAACCCAGGTTTAGACTAACCCTGGTTTATACCTGGGTTTCCTGTTTTAAAACACCATCCTAAAGAACAGAAAAATTATAATCCCTGAAGAGTTTTACCTTGGCTGACATTTTATTTCAGATACTTGCATCGGGAAATATTATCTTGAAAGTTTGTAAAATAAGCTTGAGAATATATCATATTTACTAGAATGATAAAGCTCCTTGTGTATATCAATGATTAAAGATATTGTCAGATAAATAAACATATTTAATCACTCATTAAATTTATCAGCATGGTAGAGCTACATGTGTATATCAGTGATTAAAAATATTGCCAGGTAAATAGAAAATATTTAATCAAAATTAAGTTTTGTACATAATTATCAGTGAAAGTATGTGTGAAAGGTTTACAGCCAATCGAGGTACAGTCCATATTTTAGCTTGTTGTTTTGCAATACCATGGCAACTAAGCAGTGTATGGTTCTTGCAAGGAAATTTGAGGAAGTCTCATTGAGTAGATGACTTATGCAAATTTCAGAATTCAGCTTGATAGTGACCATTATCCAATAACTTGCAAGCCTGCGCAGTACTTGATGAGAGCAAGTATCCGGATTGCGGTCCATCCAGGTTGTGTTTCAGGATTTGTGTAAATCGTCTATTTATTGTGTTTGGCTTAAAGGTGGAATAAGAGATTTCAAGGCATCCATATGTAGTGGTTTCATATAGATTACACTTATTAAATTTCTTACCTTTTATTTGGCTACAGAAATATGTTTAAAGTGAAAACAAAAGGTGATTTTTTATATGTTTAATATTTCAATATAGATTAGACATTCAATAAATTTCTTACCTTTTA
>JAMKCH010023756.1:0-48467 GCA_023653785.1 Ophioderma brevispina
ATGACAGACAGACAGACAGACAGACAGACAGACAGACGGACAGACAGACAGACAGACAGACAGAAAAGTGATTACTTAGTCTCTGCCGAACAAAGTTCAGGCGAGACAACAAAACCAGAATAAAACAAAACATATATCAATGGCAACATATTTTTGACAACTGATTTGGATTATATGTATTCCATTAACTACATCCTGTGTAAATTTTATAAAATTTCTTTGCGGGCAAATATGAATTTTCTTAAAAATCTATTTTTACACATCTTTCTAGGGAAAATGGACATATAGAGGGCACTATAACATGCAAATTATGACCTTTGTAGGCCTATATTCATTGCAAGATTCCCACAATGGATTTTTCAGATTTTTGCAGAGATAATAGCTCTTGCATGTTCCTACTTATATCAGTTGTCAAAATTGTGTCGCCACTGCTTAAAATTGTTCTAAAAAGAAATAGACAATGGGGTCAAACAGCTGTGTCATTAAAATTCATGCACAGGAGACAAGAAACATTTCATAAATGTTCTCAGATAATCCAAAAATATCAGCATCATAATAGCTATCCAGATTGCTACTGCTGCTGAGCTAATAAAAAGACCTTATCATGACACAAAGAGAATTTAATCCATGTCTTTCCTGTAATTGGAACCATAAACTTGGGCACTTAACTTCCGTGTTTGACACTGAGGACAAAAATAGACATATAAAGTATCTAAAATGTTTAGAAATGTCAAAAGGTGAACCATTAACATTCCCCCATACTCTGTTTGGCCAAAACCAGTGTGACAGTGATACAGAGCAATATCCTTGATGAAGTCATTTGTCTCTCAGCATGCAGGATTTTGTAAAAGGTGTTTGCATTGTCAAGTATGAATTACAACACCCTGATGGATTGGTCTAATCGCTTGGAGGCAATCTCATCAACTGATATTATAATAGACATTTTATTTTATGTGAGTGTAAAATGGTCTATATAATTGTGTCTGAAATAGCTGCCTCATGTCATGAATATAGACATATCCTCAATTGTGGTCTGCTCAGTAGAAACACACTGAGTGATTTGGCCAGTGGTGTAACCACATATTTTACATTGGGTGGGGTGGAAAAAAAAAAAAAAAAAAAAGAGGGGGGGGGGGGGGAAGGGGGGGGGGGGGGAAAAGGGGGGGGAGGCAAGACAACAATTTGGGGCATTATACTTTTCTTTTTACGTCACCTGCAAGTATTTGCAGGAGGCACATACTAATCCAAATTCTGTAGGTCTGTGTGTATCTGTGTAGATTTTTTTTTTGTCATCAAGCTCTTTCTCAATTTCCTCGCTTTGTAACCTTTTCAACCCTGAGAGGGGACTCACACATAAAATGTAATGCTGGTGCTTTCAAACCAAGGTGCATTTGGTAACAGGGGACCTGAAAAAATAGGGATCTTTGTGCGAGAGAAAGTCAGATTGCCAAAATAACATTTTCTGATGTTACATCAAAAATGCATTTACCCGCAGCAGAAGAATATGGTCGCTTCTGCTCGCCATAGCTTTCCTTGCGCTTTATTCCTGTTGTCAAATGCTCACTCACCCGGTGCTTTTGTTCTTTGTTAAATTGTTATGCATAGCGTTCTTGGTAACCATTCTTTGCATCGTTAGCAACCAATCGGGTGTCTTCTTGAGCCGGCTTTTGTATCTCTCATCTTACAATCGTCATTAGGCTTTCTGTCAGCGTAGTTTTAAGAGGTGTGGTTGATATTGGCAAAGTCCTTCCACCCACCACACCCTCAGTTTTGAGGTCCTCATAACGCTTGTCCGGGCGGATGTTGTTACCACAAATTTTACTCAAATAGACTCAAATTTCATGTTTTTGACAGCCATAATGAGGCCAATGAGGTAATTTTATGTTAAGGTCATGTATTATTCCAATCTCTGTAAGCTAAATATTCTTTGCAGTTGCTGTTAACTAATGATTTTCAATTTGCGCAGTGTGGTTAACTTATGTCAATGTATATAATGTCATAGTGTAAGTTGCCTTTATACATGTACATTAGGTTTGTCATATTTTAATTCTATTGTAAGACAGGCAGGAATTGCCCGGGGGGGGGGGGGGGGGGGGGCACGCAGGTTATGACAGGTGTACACATGCTGACAAATTTTTTTTCGAAACAACCCCCCTAAACCGAGTTTTTTCTTTGTGAGCAAAATTACCCCCTAACACGTTTTTTAGCGCCTTTCCTCCAAAAATTTTTCCTCCTAAATCAAGTTTTTAAGCCCACTTTCCGCTCCCCCCAACATTTTTACCCCCTAAAACAAGTTTTGTCCTACTTAAAACCCCTAAACAAGTTTATGGTTCCGTAATATTACACCCCCTACACAGTGGGCATGAATTTAACACTACGAAGGCTTGATTTGGGGTTACAAATCATAAGTATTTAATGTTTTATCTGCACTACATAATGCCCAACAATAAACCATGTCAGAGTTTGACATCAAATTAAGATTCAGTAACAAGTTCATGATACTTCCCAATTCAACACATTGTTCCCAGTAGGCCTATATGCCTACCAAATAACAAGCTATACAAATCCATCGAAAAACACCGCGGTCATGGCAGTGGACTAAAATGGCCTGATGAAGTAAGATAATGGTACAGAACTTTGCAGCTTAGTTTCATGGTATGTCCAAACTAAATTGATTTAAAAATACCTTTATTATCTTTGTCTATTGGCTAAAATTATTTGTATACGTGGTCTCTCCTTTCACACATCCTATTTAAATAAATGAAAAACGCAAGCTAACACATGGTGTATTCCTTTGCTCCCGTACTCCCTCCCGTACGTCAATCATTCCATCAACTTTTAAACAAACTTCGATGCTGTCAAAGTCCTGTTTTGTTTGTAGCAACCGATTCACACGCAGTCCTCAATGCATATTGTGACCGCGTATATAATTTGTCGATCCGGGCTACAAAGCGCGGGTTCATAACCCTTAGCGACAACACAAACTGTGAGTAATGATGCGATCACTGATGGGTGCGAAGGATGCCTGGGAGGTTCTTTGTATTTTCAGGATTTCGATGGTCAGCTTGGCAGGTGCTTCACTTCACAACACGACGTAAAACATTCAGATCACCAACAAAATATTAGCAGGAAGGTAGTTTTTCGGACATGCGGAATAAAAGAAATGTACCCCTACACGCTTTTGTGAGCCACATTTTTTAAACTACCCTTTTTCACAGTGAAAATTGGCGTTTTTGATACCCTAAACGGTGTACGCGCGTGACGCGCCCATCACTAAAAAAACACCACCACCTTTTCACCGTTTTTTGGTCACGCATGTGGTACAACAAAACTGTTCATATACCTGAGTCCCCCCCCCCCCCCGGGGCGGAATGTTAAGAACATGTGGCAAATTGTGTTTTTGTGTTGACTTGCAGATAGCTTAGTTGTAATCTGTAATTCTAGTTCAGGTTCACACCCTAGTTTTGGAATAGTGCTTCACTTTGACGCAAATTTGTTTCCCTGAGGTTGCAATAGCTGTCTTCTTCCTTTTCTGTCAAATTATTGCATGTCAGTTTTTACAGATTGAAACTTTTTTAAAGGACGGCAAACTCCAAAATAACATCCAATTCCCAAAACCTAGAGACTGGCATATTGAGAAGCAATTACCCTGATGACCCTTAAACTCAAAAAGAACTCTGGAGTATCTTGATACCCTTTGGGGATCGGTGCGTGAAACAAAAAAAGTGTAAATACCGTCAAATTTAAAAAATTTAAACATAGTTATTTTCACACATATTTGCTACCTGTATTTATGGTAACAGAATCATTATTTTTTGAGTGAAAAAATGATACAAGTATTGTGACCAGATGCACAGAGCCAACTCTGTGATTTTGTGTGTCGTTTTAAGTGGCTATTTTTTGCGTTCACATAGACGCAAAAATTTTACTCTCTACCTAGACCAAAGTGCGTCCACCTTTGGAAAAGTGCGTTCACAGAAGCAAACAAGGCAAACTCGTATTTACGCGCTGCGTAAAATATTGTCACCGCCGAATATCGCGAGCACTAACAATGACAACTAAAACTGCACCCGTCCACCACCCTTAATTATGGCCATCACTAGCTCGCCAACAATACTGGTTACTCAAGAACCTGACTCAAGAATTCTTAAAATTCAGCATGCAAAAAATCCCTTGAAAAATTCACTAAATTTAGTAAAAATATGATAAATTTACTTCAATGTGGCAACACATTTTTGAGAAACATCAAGTGACACAATTTAAATTTGGGACCCTTACGGGGTTTGGGGAAGCGGCGACGAAACAGGCATTTACGTATGTTCACATTTTCCAAGAACTGTAAACAGGCTGGCAAACAAAAAGAATGCACCCACATGTAACAACTAGAACTAAAAAAAATTCACCCCCGAAAATCTAATCAGGTCGAGAACTTCTCAGCCCACTTCCTTCCACCAACTTAAATCATTATACACGTTGTTCAGAAACTCCAGAAAACTTGTACCCAGGCCTTGCGGGAAAAAATTCATAAATTATGCAAATTAGATACTTAATTAGAATATTTTACACCCCAAAATCTAATCAGGTTGAGAACTCATGTCAACCTGCTCTTTCCACCAAGTTACATCATAGTAAGCCTTACAGAATCAGATAAATTGTACACATGTGACATTTTTCTGTGCAATATTGACCGTTTTCCTTTGACCTTTTTTTCCCGCCTACATGACGACCCAGGGGAGGACCATGAGGGGAATGGAATTACATGGTGAGTAGGGGGTATCCCCTCCTCAATATACCAAAGTTTGGCTACTCTAGCACATCAAGCAAAAAAAGATATGCCCAAAGTTACCAGGTAACATTTTTATCACGGACATAAGGACATACAGAAAATACGAACGGACATACGGACGGAGCCCATTTTATTAGTCCCCTCCCGAACTTCGTTCGAGGGACAAAAATGCACACTAATGTGAACCCTGATTCGATTAGGTTGTGTGATTTGCGATTTGCAGAGATGACTGGACGAAAATTCTTTTCTGAGTTTCTGTAGTTGGGGTTTTGGCCCTCTCGATAATTATTAGGTAAAGGTTGCTGTGGAGGAAAACTTTTTCTATGCCAATTTCAAAACTTCGGAAATGCCCCGTGATTTAGACATTTGCCACAGTTCTCGACTAACAGTAAAACAGAAGGTCCAAAGTAGAACGGTAGAATGTTAAATTACACTTACCGCTCTCCTTAACCTTGTCATATCCTTTGACCAATTGGTAGTTAGTATGCAAATAATACGTGAGACGCTTGACAGTGAGGCACTAAATGGAACTATTTGTCTATACTCATATTTTTCTGTCCAAGGGTATTTAAATAGTGGTTATTTGGGGGTTGACAAAATTTGACTACGTGTACTTTTTGTAGAAAAAATGGGGTCTGTATGAAAAAAGTTGCCAATTTTCTAAAAAAGTAGAGGCCTTTGGGGAGATTTTGTATCAAAATTTTCCAAAAAATAGGGATCTTTGTTTGTGCAAGCAGACAGTTTTTATTAAATCCGGATCTTGCGTGACAACAATGCTTGGAAAATTGGGGGGGTCTTTACAGTAAATATTACAGCTCCCATAAAAGTGTATTTGCCAAGCGCACACCACATTGGCCACGGTGGGACTCAACTATACTTAGATCATGAGTTGCGTTTCTATCCACTAGATCCACCACATGCTTCAAAAATCCAGGGTTGTGTTCTTGTAGGGGGCGCAAGATGTTCTATCCTTTAATAACTTTGAAATGAAAGAGGCAGCATTTTTAAGCCTTCTTAAAACTTGCACAAGGCATTGGCCTTGAAGCCTGTGCTGATTTGTAATATATTTTGACACGAATTTTGATATGATTTCAATTCATTTGATATTATAATACTTTAAAATTAAATATTTCTCAATTGATAATTATTTGTGAGAATTTTGCACTCCAAACGAGCTGGTCTATACGTAATTAAATGCGAAATTGTTTTGTGACCATGATAGAATTCTTGGCCTTCTTCCATAACATGCTTCAGAATGCATTGTCCTTGGTGATAGCTTGTGGTGGGATGGTAATAATTGGGGTGCCACAATAATTTCATTTTTTTTAACTATGGTAAAATAAATACTTGAAAACTTTTAAACTCTGTTTCAACTCTCTTAGCAAAGATGTAAGCAAGCAAGATTTTGTAGTTGCACAACTGGCTGTCAGGCAAAAGGTGATGACTTTCATAGAAATTATTGGAAATTGGGATCTATTTGGAAAATTAATTAACATTGTTTCCCAGGAAATAAACATTACAAGAAGTATGACACCAGTAACCCATGCAGCTGGTAGGCTTAGGCTACAGTATTTTTTATATGTGTAGCCCAAAGATGCGCAATATCAAAGACATAGGCCTATCATAAAAGCTGCGCATCAAGGTTTTGACATCACTGCAAAGAGGGTAGAGAAATGGAAACAGTCAGAGGAGGTATTACACCAATACCATAATTCACCATGATTTGCTTCCAAAAATGTTTACATGGATCTTGAAATGGTCCCACGGGGAGGCGGCAAGAAATCCCAAATGTATAGATGTCGTCATGGTTTAAAACATAAAAAAAATCGGACAAAAACTCTGATTTTTATATGTGTTTGGAATTATTTTCTGATTCCAAAACCATTGAGCGAAGGATCAACTCCACTGTAAAGGGTTATTCGATTTCTGATTTTTTTTTGTCATGAATAACAGAGAGGACGACCGACGAGGTCATATGTGAGTCATGGGAACATCCACAATCAAAGAACCCAAATTTGTGGTTTGCATCCATATTTTGCTGGTATTGTAAATTCTTTTGATATTTTTGGTGAGTTGCTTATAGATGAATGAGGCGTGGATGCCATTGCCTGAAAGGTCCCATAGTTCTTAAGAATTCTTAAAATTGGGTGACCCAACTGTGACAGCTTGTCCACAAACATCAAATACAAACACGAAAAGAAATATTTTCCTCATAACCCCAATAAATTTAAGGCCTTCAACTTATTCAAATTGTGGCTTGCATACAACATTTAATTAGCTTCTGCTGCTTACACAGCTGAAACAATCTATCTTCAAAAATTGGAATTTTTTTCCTCTATTTTTTTGTACCTCACTGTGAAAAGTATAAAACATGAATGTGAAAAAATAGGACTACCGTACCTTTAAGGGTACTTATTCCAGTTTAGTGTATCATGGTTATCACCAATACTAAGTTTTTTAGGCTCTATCTTCTACCACTATCTGCTCCCTTTGTCAGGGTCTCATGGGAATCAGTTTTGTAACTGAACATAGAAGTCCTGAATAAATAAAGGATCCTACTACTACAGTAGTCTTATGGGTCCCAAGGTGCTACTTCCAATTCAAAACAGTTTCAATTGGGTTCTGGCCCTCATTTGTCCATGTTTTCTTTTTACAATGGAAGTGTGTTAAGGTCATGGTCTCAGGTTTTCTGATTGGTATCACATGTAATTAGTAGGTAACCCTACATTACAACCACATTCAAAGGATCACAGTTCGCTCATTTCCGTTTGAGTGCACACATAGAATAAGCCCTTTTGTTTTTTGCACTGTCAACTTACAATACTTTAGTAAAAGTATGACCAAATTGTATAGACATCAAGGGCAGCATCGTTGTACTTACCCTCAATTTTTGTGGATTAAAATCCAGTGTGGGTTACTCCTCAAATATACATGTATAAGTCGTCAGTTGGTGGTCACACAGCTTTTGCGATTACCTGACTTTCTCGCCAAGCTGGAAATGACCTTGCATGAGCTTTGACCTCTGATTTTTCTGTGCTCAGGTGCAGTGCCTTTTGGCTCAAATTTGGTGGTCAGAGTGCACTTCCTATATGCAAGTGACCTCTAGATGACCTTTGGACCTTTTGGGTCACTCTTGAAACCCTGATAACAAATATCAGACTGTCCTCTCCTACTTGAAATGCAATGCCAGACAGACCTGTACATGGAACCTTTGACCTTGTGTGTGCCTTTGACCTAGTGTGCAACCTTTGACCTCATAATTGTTCTGTTTTCAGATTCAGCAATCCCTGACCAAATATGGCAGTCATAGGGCATTTCTAATGCAAATTGACCGCTAATTAACTTTTTGACCTTTGGGTCAATCTTGATCCCTGCTAACAAAGGTTAGACTGGTCTTCCCCTAACCTTCTTGGCCAAATATCAGACCCCTATGTACAGCACTAATGCAAACCAATAGCCAAACACCTCGTCGCAGACAGATGTCATTTTTTTTCATAAGTAATAATATGAAGAACTTGGATGCAAAATGTGCTACGTAATCCCAATTGGATATCGAAAACTGAGATTTTAAATGATGAATTATAAGGACAATAGACTTTTGATGTTTATCTTGACATTAACATCTTCTGATGGATATGCAAGAGTGATAGATTAATTCTATGGTTATTAGGTTCTATGTTGTTAGTCACTTTCCCTAAGGTGAATGCACCTAATAAATATATTTTTAGTAATATGCATATCATAATGGTTTCGAAAAATTGGCTAACTTAGTTCTTTGAATTTACTAATTATTTTAATTTTTTATTTATCCACAGAGATTCTGGCACACTGAGAATATTAAAAAATATGCGTCTGGCCATACTCGAACAACAACGAATTCTTTATTACTAGCACAGCAATCTAACCATGAAACTCCCAAACTGAAAGTAGTTTTACAGATGTAAAGAGAGCCCAAGACATTTTTGCAAGGAAGCGTTATATCAAGGATATAAGAGTACAAAGAGATAAAATGACAACCACATGTCTTGTAAAGGTGAATATGTCCACATCAATGGCCAACCATTGGTTCAATCTAAACCATTTGAGGGATTTGTGTTTTGAGGCTTACTGTATTTGCCACGAAGAACGAAGCAGCTCGGGCACCCATTGGATTACATGCTCTAATTTCTGTCTTGGACATGACGACTAACAACATGTACACCAATGGGTGCACTGAGCCCTTGTTTCATTTTGTTTAGGCTAATAAGTTGATGATCCAGTATTCCCGTTTTCCTCCCGACTCCGTTCAGAAAGAAAGCGATTCAAAAAATTTCATTATTTAAATAATTCATTATTTCATATTTTCTACCTGTTTTAAGACAAAAACGATTGTTTTACGTTATCTTACTCACGAATGATGCATTTTAAAACCACTGTTTACGATGACAGAGGTAAACGAATCGAAACGGTCCATTTCTAGATCAATACCCACTTTTACGTTGGTTCCCCCCCTCCCTCCCCCCCCGGCTCCTTACCTACTTCCGTGTGTGTTTTCTATACACCACCGATTGATCGATTGACTCGGTAGTACCATTGCACAATGCTGCGTTACTATGATTTAAATGGATATATAGTATACCACACGGCGTCATTGACTCGAGACTAGGTTTTAGTCTCTCTCCGACAGGCTGTCCTATATCACCACTCAATTGACGAAGTTTTACATTACAGCCCGATGTGAAGTATCATCCAGAGACAACATGATGGCTTACGTGCTTTCCCTTTGTTTGCAAATGTAATGTATTGTCAGTTTGTCAAAATGTGTTCAAGAAAACTGTGTTGCAAACAACATTTCTAAAGAAGTGCTTTTAAAAGCCCTTCTATTTTACCAAAGTTCCCCTGTCATAATAGGTGTCCTCGTGCCTCAAAACAAAGCATACGGCAGTTAAAACCTTGGCAATCAATAATGAATCTAAAATAAATGAACAGTGGCGTACAGGCGGGGGGGGGGGGGGGGGCAGGGGGCAGTTGCCCCCCTGACAACTTTGGCCGGGGAACAAATGCAAAATCATGCTAAATCAGGCCCTTTTTTTAGCCCTCTGCCGGGAAAAATTGGCCTTTTTGACCACCCTCTAAGAGGGGAACATTTCCCCACCTGGCAAATTTGCCCCCTCAGAGCGGCAGGCCTGTGACGGTCCTCCTGAGTCATGATAATGAAACATTCCCCACTCAGTCATAAACAAAAATGAAACAGGAAACTGGGAATCAACTTTCATTAGCCTTAAGGAATACATTTAACCTTTTTGAGTAGTCAGGATCAGCGTCCCCTTGGTGAATTGGGACATTAGACTAGCTCCCACAGTGGCACCTCTTTACACGTTAATCAGGCAATGCAACGGCCCACTTTCTAAGTGATTCTTACACCCATCAGACTGCCAGCAGCTAATATCCTAAGTATGATGGACTTGACCTTTGTGATCATCAACAGTGGATCACAGAGTATTCTGATCTAGTCTGAAACACTGTGAAAATGTCAGGCAGTGAGTTTGATCAGTGATGTTGTAAAGACAGGTCATCAGAAAGTATAAATTGAGGGTTAGGAGGCAAAAAATGCCCCATCTGCCATAGCTCCAGTGTTACATTTTGGACAGGAATAAACACTTAATAAAACCAACTGACAAATGTCAGCTATTGCATATGGGGGGCCTTCTTGCAGTAAACCCTCAATGTTTGCGCAATATTGTCTAAATCATGTCTACTATTCTAGACCTTTTCTTGGACCTTTCACAGATATGTTTGTTTTTAGGTGAAATGTTACCATTTTGGTTGGGGGATGAAATTTTTATGATTTACGATTTCCAAAATATTCTCCTGCTAAAAGTTTTTAACACAATCCTTGATGTACTTACTTAAACCAAACTTAATAATTTAAGCCCTCCCCAAAAAAATCCTCTATCATTTTAAAAAAAACCTTTTTGTTGTACCAACCTTATAGATTGACAAAAAAGAAGCAAGCGCCTTTCCACTTACAATAGTACTCCAGCATTCACAAACCCCTTAACATCTTGTCTGGCCTCTGAACCAATTAAATCTGTAATTCCCATCTGCTTTCTTAACTTATTGCTGATGTCATCAGGGATGGCTATGTTGATTTGGTGCTCGTTCAGACTTGTCACATACCGCTCAAGACTCTTGTACTTTGGTGTTCCGCCAGTAAGAAAGCACAATGTTACTCCACCGGGCATACAGCTTACCAGGAGGCTGTTCCAATGTTTAAACATTTAAATTCAAGATGGCTTCACGGCTTATGCATGTGCAATTTCCCATTTGCTAAATAATAGACAAAAACAAACACAATGGTACACATCAGGTTAAAACAATTACCAATTTGCTGTCAATACTACCGCTCCAGTTTATTTTAAAAAGTGGTCAATAGTCGTGTCCACACATAGGCTGAAACTACCGTAGTTTCAATTCTGGAGTGTCGATCGGGGTTTTTTTTGGGGCCGTGTGGAGACGCATTCGGAGGTTTCCCTCCCATAGTTTTATCGAGGGTCTAGCGTGGTTTTATCCCCCTACAAAACTAGGGGTGAAACTACAAACTCCAATAACACTCCGGAGTGTTTTGGGAGTGTCGTGCCGTGTGGAAAGCTTCGGGGGATAGTGAGCGGAGGGTGACCTCGCAAGCTCATCCTTTTTTACAACTTCCTGTGTTTGAATATAACACGCGAAAGTGCACAGCTTCCGGTACGGTGACTTCCGGTCTACACTCGCGATATGGATGAGAAGCGGAGGAGAATGTCAGGTGGATGATTTCAGAGTTTCGGCCATCGTGTGGACGTAATTGGAGTGAAGTAAAATATTGATTTAATTTTCACCCCTGGAGTTTCAAAACCTTTGGCGTTTTGTACCGTGTGAACATGGCTAGTAAAGAATTTATAACTGATTTCCTATTTGAATGAGCTAGTACTTAAGGTATTAAATACTAACTTCAGTTTTAGTTTTAGTTTTCAGGAAATCTTTTGAATAAAACTATTATAAGTTTAGTAAGTCCTAACCAAGTCTGAATATCATTCAAATAAATTTTGAAGATCTCGAAGATTGGATGCACATTCTTGAACCAAAGATCTAGAGAAAATAATTTCTTGAAATAAAAAAAAAACTAAGTTTTTTTTAAATGAAACCTAGCTAATCCCAAATCATCCTTTTTGGAAGCCCCACTGGAGCGCGAAATCAAATTGTTGTTACTTTTTTATAGCAAGGGGAGGTTGGACTGACCGAAATGATGCATGGGTGTGTTATAGGATAAAAACACACTAAATTGGGGTAAAACTTGTCATTGTTGTCCAAAATGGGCCTGTATTGGTTCATACAGGCAATTTAAGTTTAATGCAAATGAATGGAGCTTTCACACTTGTAAAGAACTGCTATTTTATTTCATTTCAACCAATTTTTAATTGAAAATAAATAAATGACTTTTTATTGGTGGTAATTTTATTTGGCGAGATGGCAGTCTGACACATGACCTCAGATGACCTTTGACCTTGGTCCCTGACCTTTGACATCAATCCACCCATGAAGGAACCCCTAGTGCACCTTATCCCCAAGTCTGGTTTTAAAATCGGACTTAAACTTTTCGAAGGAGCTGCGAAAAAACGAAAACCACCAAAACCTAACTCAAACTGGACCAACACACATACACATACATAAGACATTCGCACCCTCGCATATATCCCCTCTGCTTTTGAACCAGCGGGATAAAAAAGTCGATTTTTTTTTAAAAAACATTTTTTTTATTGTCTTTCACTTTCTAAGATATTTCTATATTTTTTTCATGTTCTTGTTGGAAACACTGATAGTGCTTAATTCTAACATTATGATCGCTTCTCAAAATTCTCAGTTTTTATAAAATACTGGATGGGGACCACACAACTCCGATGCATAATGTTTAATACATTGAAATAAGATGTATCTATTGATGTCAGGCTTATACCCCATACACACAGCAGAATCTCTAATTCGACTAAACCGTTAACGAGAATAAAAATCTGAACAGTATGTGGGTTAGCTTTTCCCTTATTTCAACAAAGCTTAAGTTGCTTAATTCAACAAAGTAAATCAGCTTCTTTCATGAAGGTAATGTCGGTTATTTCGATCAAGAGAAGACTAGTTGTACGCACACTTCGTTGAATTTTAAGAGGTGATATGTGCTGGTTACATATCAAGGCCATATTTCCAGTAGGCACACTTATTTCATCTTCGTAGTTTCTGCTAGTGTGTACGGCAATGTATCTTAATTAAGTGTATAGTGTGTACACACGCTTTATTAAGATCAAGATTAATACATCTTATTGAAATAAGCAATTATGCAGTGTGTACGGGGTCTTATTTGACAAACCCCAATAATTAACAAAGCCAACATCATTGTTCCATCTCCAGAGCAGGGAGGAGGTCTTGTGGTGTGAAACTGTGAAATTATAATTTCAAGTTGGCAGGAGGCCAGTGGACATTTGCCTACCAAGGGCAAAAAGAAACCCATGCCATAAAACCAAACCACCATAATGTGAAGAAAAATTACCACAAATCACAAATCATATTTTTTCCAAAAAATTTAAAGAGGCAAAACAATAGCTTTGTATATGAGCGATATTTCAATACTCGTTGTGTTTTTTTTTTTTTTTTCTTAGTATAAAAACAAAGGCTGGTTAGCCTAGTAGAGGAAGTGAGTGAACCTCCCACTGTTACTTTGTGGTTGACAATGTTCCTCAAAACTCTAAAAATTTCTTTGTTAAGGGGAAAAAAAGTTTTGTTTGGTCTCCCATCTAAAGAGATGGTGGTGGTTGGATTGGTTCCCAATTTTCCCCTTCGCATTTTGAGGGAAAAAATCAGTGTGGGGATCTTTGACATTTTCACCACAATTTTTCAAACCACAATTTCCAAATAGGGGATGCTTTGCAATCCAAAATGCAGAAAAAAAAAAATACTAAAGGGGGATGTCCGATTTAACTATGTTAAAGTTTTTATCTTGATAGAATGCCTTCACCCAAAACCCCAGCTGTAAAAGTTTTTTCGCGCCGATATTTTCAATCCACTTTCATGTGACAGCTAGAAACATGATTTTGTGAGCCCCATAGAGTACTGTGTGAAATTAAAAGTGGTCGACCAAAATGGGCACGTTTGCTCATAACGCCAAACCAAATCATCATTTAGCCCTAAGATTTTGACAGGGTAAATGAGAAAAAAAAAAAAAAAAAAAAAATAGTTGCTTTCCTCTGATACCAAAATGTCAACCACTTCCTGGTAAATCGGGCTTCTGGGGACGGGGCTTTTAGCGGATTTGGGCCATGGACCGTTGTGCTACATTTTTGTATTCCAGGCCAACACAATATATTTTTGGGCTAAATCATTACTAAATTTAATCTATCACGAACTCTCATATGTTTGTATTCTTTGATCTAGCTTGCGACTCCCCTCCCCAATAAATACTGCTTTCATTTCCCCCCATGAGCTACCCAAAGCCCTTCAGTGCTCTTCCCCAAATTCCATGTGATCAATGGATAGCTTTAACCTCACCTTAATAAAACCTTTTTATTTTTTTCACTCATTTGGAGTAAGGACTGATGGGAAGACATGATTTTCTCTGTTGGGAAAAAATCAGCTGCCCTTACAAATGTGAAGCTTTAAAAGCCCACAACTGAACACCATCAGATGACATCACTATAATAGTTCATCTGGATTAAAAGAGACACTAGCACTAAAAACCACCTCATTAACACATGCCAGGAGGGGTGTTGAAACACTTACGGTCTTTGTCTCCAATTTCTATCACACATTCCAGCCTTGTTGGTTTAGAGTAGCTGTAATGCTGCCATATTGCAATGTCATTAATGTGTATTTATTTTATCACCGATAGTTTGGGGTTGAGGGTGGAAAGGACTCTTTGTCTTACTTTTGTTTACAAACAATTATCCATTCACTAATTATGTCCATGGCCCAGTGATCAAAATATCAAGATTCATTTCCCCAAGATATGGATGGATAGGGAAACTCGATTAAGATTCGAAAACACTTTTTTAATCATTGAAAAATCATGCTTTTTAAGGAACCTATTTATGGCAAAAAGCTATGTTTATTGGGCAAAAAACTTTTTATGCGATAATTGGTGTTTTTCACCACAAAAGGGGTTATCCTGAGAATTTATGTTTACGTGAGAAACCTTGTTTTTTTATAAACCAAGTTTTATCACACCACATCATACTGTATTACTGAAAAGGTGTTGTATTGCAACGGGGTTTATCAAAATCAACGTTTATAAAACATTGTTTCTCATCTTGATGAACCAGTAATGTTGAAAAAACTAAGTTTTATCAAAGCGAAAACCACCATTTTATCGACTGATACTATTTTTTGTCGGGTCTCCTTAGCGACCCGACTATAGAAATCACTGCCCCAAAATTGCGAATGAGTCCTATTCTATTTGAAGCATATAGGATTCCTGTCTGAAGGTCATTTCTTTAAATGTTTTTTCTTTTAATGCAAAGATGGATCTACGTCCTAACGATTAATTTGGAGTTTTAGTGTTGGGTGTGTATTGCGATGCAATTTCAAGACAAGAATAAAATCATTGCCAGTGTCAAATGGTCTAAAGCTTTCTTTTGATTTTAGTCTCTGCCAAGACTGGTTGGGAAATAGGGAGTTTGGTTAAAACGTTGCAGGGATAGATAAAGGGTTGAGAGAAAGATAGAGAGTTAGAGGTAAGAAACTGATCAGGCCACGTAGAGTTACACTACGATATGATTGAAGCTTTTACCAAGTTTTAAGGTAACATCTTTATTTGAAATGAAGGAAGGTGTAACCTACATTAAATTAAGCTTAAACTTGGGGATTCAGTTTATACATTTTGCGCCCCAAGTGGGTGTTTTTTTCTAGTTTTCTTTATTTGAAATGACAGAGAGTTTTGACGTACATCAAATTAAAGCTCGTAAATTCGGATGCCCAGTTTTTTACATATTTTGCCCCATTGGGTCCGTTTTTCCTATTTTCTTTATTTGAAATGACAGGAATGTGTAGCCTATGTTAAATTAAGCTATAACTTGGTGATCAGTTTAATACATTTTGCCACCCAATTGGGCTTTTTTCTATTTTCTTTATTTAAAATGACAGGAGAGTTTTTACGTACATCAAATTAAACTAAGCTTGTCACTTAGGGATGCAATTTTCACATATTTTTTAACGCCCAGTTTTAACACACTTGCGCCCAATGGGCGTTTTTTCTATTTTCTTTATTTTAACGTACATCAAATTAAAGCTTTTAACTTGGGGATGCATTTTTACATATTTTGTGCCAATTGGGCGCGCCTTTCTTCTATTCTTTCTTTATTTGAAATGACAGGAAGGTGTACCTATATTAAATTAAAGCTTACAACTATGTGAGGCAAAATGTCACCACAAGGTCACTGGAGATCAATTGTAAACAAGGTGATTGGTTCTAATGCAATCTTATGCTCATGTTCAAACATCTATATACTTTAATCAGTTAGATGAGATTTCTTTTTATACATGTTTTCTGTAATAAAAGTGGCCACTAAAGGGGCTTGTTTCCCGATCGTCTCTTGGACAAACCCCCCTGATTGACCCGGAAAGTACGTATCGATTTTTTGATATCAGATGAAAGGCCGTATTTTTTCTCATTGTCTGTCTTGAAATTTTGAGCCCTCGAATCCCATTTCACTACTCCCAAAGAGATAAAACAAAAAACCCCTTTTTAGTTTTTTTCTTTTTTTTAAGTCATATCTTTTTTAACAGTACTTTGCTTTGCAACATGCATTAATTTGCGTCTACCATCACACAACCGCAAGTGTGTTTCACATGGTACTTGATGAGGTGTATGGGCAAGTGCCAGGCTCTCACATCCAGTAGAAAACATGATACAAAAATCAGTAGAAGAGTCGGGGAGGCACACAAAGAAGGGGTTTCCCCCCCCCTTTCCCCAAGAAAACCATCTACTCCTTTTAAATGATTTTTAATAATGGTGTTTTTTTCAGACTTGGCTTTTGACATGAGCAGGCGAGCGCTAAAAATTTCCCCTCTGGCGCTTCTAAGGAGGAGCGGTAAGAGCGGTTGAAAAAATCCCCACACCAGTAAGAGGGAGTGATTATATATTGAAAGTATAACTCTTTTCACACGCGGTCAGAATTGCTTATTCAAATATTATCCAGGTTTTGTGGTCACCGATCCCTTGTTTTTAAACGAATGCGGCACGGACGATCAGTATGGCCAGGACTGGTAAGGCGCGTGATAAATCACGCTCACATAAAGCCTTTAATAAGCGCGGCATGAGCGCCAATTGAGCTCTCCCCCGCCTTAAAAGACAATGTCTGTTATTTCTTGTAAAATGATGCCTGGCGACCCGCCACCAGTTTTTTTTAAATACTTGTACCTGATAAACTTGTTTTTCAATTAAAAAAACAAAAGAATTGCTCATTTTAAAAACAGAGTTTCATTTGAAAAAGTTTTTTTTTTTTCAAAAAAACAGTCTTATTCATTCTCCAATATCAGTTTAACAAAAGAAAAAGCAGTTTATAATGAGTTGTAACCAGTTAATTCTTAAGCAAGTTGAATAATGAAAATAAACCAATAATCAATATATGTATTCTTCAAACAGTTAAATATATAAGCAAGAATTTATACTTCAAATCAATATTTCCAAATGAAATCTTTGGCTAAGTGGATCAGTTTGCCATCACATCTTAATATACAAGCTTATGCATTTTTTAAGACTATTTTTACAGCATTGGTTTTCAATATTGTATTATTTATAAGGGAGGCTATCAACAGTGCTAACCAAATCACACACATCCAATTCAAAATGGTCAGTGACATTAACAGAAAGGGAGATCGCGTAAACGATAGGCATGTCATGTCATCCTTTTTTTTCAGTAACAATTCTCGCTTTAGTTGATAGGATAAGCTTGATTTGTCGCCATGTCTGTCTGGGCATTGGCTCCACACATGAAGCTCTTTTCACTATTGTCTATTCAGGCTGGGTTTTATGATGCTGGTAAAAGGGTACCTTGAGGTGACTGATTACAACTGTGGGACAATGTCATATCCTTAATTGCTTTCTAACATAGGTTGCCGGGGGGGGGCACTCATTTTTCGGGTGACCATATGTAAGGCTGTGTTAAGACCACCCAATTTAAGCCTTGCCCATACCCCACTAATTACAGAGGTCCGAAAACTATGGAAAGAAAAGCAAACAAAAAAGAAGAAACCCTTAAATACTTGAGAATTTATGAGAGTATCATTATAGAAAGTCTTATGCATGAGGACATGATCTCAATGCATTTGCTTAATTAGTGTGGCACAGGGTCAATAACTTATGGCAAAATTGATGGGGAATTGCTAGGAGCAAGCAACAGTATAAGACCCCAAACAAAGTAACGCAGCGTGTCTAAATACCCCATAAGTTACAAAACCATTGATATATACGCAAAAAAAAAACATAAAATGATATCATAGTATGTTTTGTTCTGCAAATTTTGACACCTTCTTGCTCATTGTGATCAATATCGCTAACACCACAATGTTGCATTTTACAAAAAATGTGACATTCCAAAAGGTGCAACTGAAGACATTATTACAAGCTTACAATACACAACCATGCATCAGGCCATGCATTTAGTGACCACACTCACGGCAAGAATGCGGTCTTTCACTAATGGGAAATAAATATGGCTATACCTTTATTGACAACTTTAAACAGGGAGAGATTTTCTTTATAATGGTATGGTGTTGGCAATATTGATAGGCAAATGGGGCAAGAGGGTATCAAAATTTGCGGAAGAGAAAACAAAACTTTGATATAATTGTATGTTTTCGATTTGCACAAAGACCAATGGTTTTGAAACTATGGGGGTATTTTTAGACCATGCTGCGTTTACTTTTAGTGGGGTCTTTATTAGAATGACAATATCTAAACACACTGCAGCGACGGTATACTTGACTGGTTATGTAATGGCAAAGTTGACAAGCATCATGTACATGCCTGATTTAATAATACTGAGCAATTTCTGATCAACTCTTTCAATAACTAGTGTACCTGTTGCATTACCATGCAGTTGGGGACATTCAAATGAATAAGCAACTATCAGAAGGTTAACGCATTGCACAGAGAGCTAAGTTTGGTGGTGATGAGGATCAAACCAGGGTTTCTGTTAAGGATTTTTTCCAAGAGTGATTCACTCTTGGGGTCAAATTTCCAAGAGTGATATCCAATTTCCAAGAGTGCTGCATGAAAAACTACATCTAAAGATTTTTGTGCGTTTGCATATAGGCGGGGGTGCGGAGCGTGTACCCTGTTGTTTGTGTGGGAGTAGTGTGGATGTATATATGTGTGTTGTGTATGTGAGTGTATGTGAAGGCCCGTAGCCAGGGAATTCTATTCTGGCTTGGTGGTGTGGATTTGCCAGAAGGGGACTTAGCGTAGCAAAAATTTTTCGGATCGCGCCTCGCTGTTTGACCCAAAAATTTTGTCCCCGTCGTCTCCAAATTATGAAGAGCGGGGTGCGGACGGGGGGGGGTGCGATGCGTTAACAGCTGTTAGTCATTTCATTTATAACCTGCAAAATCAACCCTTAAGACAAAACTTTTAAGTGACAACACGGACCTTAAACAGGCAAAGTGGACCTTCAACATCAAAAGCAGACCTTTGTCATTTTTAGGGGTGGGTGCGTCGGCATCCACCCGCACCCCCCTGGCTACGGCCCTGTGTGTATGTGGGGGTATGTGTGTGTTTGTGTGTTTGTGTCTAGTGATTTCCAAGAGACAAGAGATTGAAAAATTACATCCAAAGATTTTTGCGTTTGCATGTGGTGAGGGGTGGGTGGCGTGGGTGGTGCGCGCATGTATTTTGTATGGTAGGATATGTGTGTGGTCTGTGTATGTGTGTGTTAGGTGTATATATGTGTGTATGTATATGTGTATGTGCAAGATGCACACACAAGAATTACTGATACGTTTCAATGAATCGGTTGTATTTCTTTTTGGCAAAGTATATTCTCCATAGGCTGAAGTTAGGTTATTATACTAACAAAACATTATTTCACAACAATGCCTGAATATATGTGTTTTACTTTAGAATTTGCAAGCATATAATAATATTTTTATTGGAAAGGGTTTTTACTAAGAACTTAAGGGGGACAGTATCGCCATCAGGTATATCGCAAACATTATTTGGGTAATCTCCCGGGGTAATGGATGTCCGACGTTGAAATAGAATATACTTTTATTTGTGTTAACATTTCGCCAGAAAAAAAAAACAGGAAAGCTATGATTAATCCTTGGTTCCTAAAAATGATAGCGAATGATCAAGATTACCTTTGATGTTGCTGTTGATGAAAACGTGTATGTTATTCCCTTACGAGGGCCTACTATAAAGTTGTGTGATTCAATTATGGCCTATTTCGCATTTTTCCCGAACCCGTATATTTTGTCAGGGTTGTTGAAAAGTTTATTTTCCAGTAATCATTTGTTCAAATACCATCTTCTATGGTTTGGAAAATCAACAGTTGACACTGATTTAGCCGGGGAAAATATCAATTAAAATGCTGTCAAACAACTTCCCCATATTCATAATATTGAAGCTAAACCCCACAATTGGATCAATTAGAAGGGTCTTCCCAGGTCAATCGGCAAAACAAGAACGCACGAATGTGCTGTCGGTTTATGTTTAGAGCGGCACACATAAAGCATATAGTCGCGATGATGACAGTTTTAATCAAGCTCCAAATTTTCACACACAAGCTCGTCAAGATCATGACGATTAGCGCAAAATTAAAACACCAAGGTACGCAAAAATAAGTTAAAAACCGAAAAAATAACCTAAACTATACGAAGAATAAATTACTAATCATAAAATTTTGATAAGAGGTAAAATCTTTGGGCAAAATTATCGAGAAAAAAATTAGAGCTCAAAAGGCCACGTGGATGAACCCTTGAGACCGCGAAGTGGGAAACCGTCGACTATGACGGCCATTACGCCCATGTGGTTTGGTTCCGTTCTTTCACAGTTCGCGAGTCGGATTTGTAACATGGAGGTGGAAAATATTCATGGTCTTAATGCAACGATCTTTGCGATAGAATAGTAGGTTATCATTTTTCAACCGCAATTCAAAAATTGACTCTCTTTATTCAATGTCCATTATTGTGTTTTTGTATTTCCAACCGGTTATCTCTTTTACTTTTCCTGTGCTTGTTTTGTTTGCCGCCGACTAAGGCGGCTGTGATGGGAGGGATGGTCCTTAGTTACTTTTAAAATTATAACCGATTAATTTATAATTTTCTTGCTTGATGAGACGAGCATTTTGTTATGTTTTTTCATCTTATCTGATTGTAGGGGGCCTACCCTATAGCTCATACATACACGTTTGTTTAATTTTAATAGGCTATGTGATAAATATACGTCTTTTTATCATTGGAAATATAAATGAGAAAGGTCCATAACGTTACAGCAAATGGTTAGTTCCGGCAATAGCTGATCGCAAGTCAATTATTGATTATCACATCGATGTTTTTTGAAGTAAAGGGTATACAAAAACCGTTATGGTAGACATAAAGCTAACGTTGATCAGTTATGATATCGGATTATCCAAAGATTTATTCATTTTACTCTTTCAATAAAAACCATTATAGTGTACCACTTCAACTGTTGGAAGCGTGGTAAGTGGATACCCACGTGCGTCGCAAAAAAGTATTGATTTTGCTAACACTAACTAACACCAAATTTGTTCTTAGTTTCATAGTGCTGCCGACTCTCTGTGTCGGTGGTGATCCCCGGACGGCGGGGTGATTCTTCACGGTGCTTTGTGAGGATTTATGAGGAAATGCACGATTTTCGACATGTTTTCGAAACGACCAGTAATGGTTTCGACTCTTATCACCAGGATTCACAAATCACACGTCAACGCTTCACCCCTTTCAAAAACCTTATGGTAAAGCTTCACCAAATGAAAATAAAAGACCGCCAGGACTTCTACTATAGCAAGAATATATTGACCTGAAGCTTCGACGTAGAGTCGGCGTCAAATTGGGCGACCCGCGAGGAGGGTGGGTCCACGCTTCAAATGAAGCATGCATTACACAACAGGGGCGCCACAAACAAACAAATGCACATCATCTATACCAGCCCATGCTTAGCTTTTTCAGAAACTTGCCCGCAAGGCTAGTTTCATTCCAAGGTCTATAGTTCATGTGTTATATTGACTTCTTTTCAAACTTGGCCAACACATTAATGCACCATAAGTGATTTGCTAAAATCAGAAAATTGAAAAAAATCATCAAAAATCAGATTCTTGCATTTCTGTAACAAGCACAAGTATCCTGGCATACCCTGCAAATGCTTAAGACCAGAAGCAATGTAATAAGGACAAAATCGATATTTTAGTCATTAATGTCAATATGCCACTACTTCAACACGAACTGAACGGAAGATTCAAATCTTTGAATACCCTGTGTTTTTTTTTTTTTTTTTTTTGTTGTTTTACCGGTTTTTTCTCCTCATTCTGTCAATTTGTTGGAAAAAAGGATTTATGAGATTTATGTAGACTTATCCTTCACTTTAAAGCTATTCCTGGCAAAATTTGTCAAATATTTTGACTCTCTCTTGCGGATGAAGAATCACTGATAGTGTCTTTAACAGCCGGAAATGGCGTCGGCTAGTGAAATGCATTTTATATAGGAGGTGATCTTCAACTTACCTACACTGCAATCTCTCAAGAAAAGATTTGGAGTCGAGGCCAACCATATGATCTAAAAGGAATATAAAAAAGTGTCAAATACAGTTTATGCTTTTATTAATCATTGACACTTATTTACAGTCTCAAATTTATTTAAAACATTCATATTAGACTAAGACTAAGAGCTGAGGAAAAGATTGACTCTTGAGAAGACACACTAGGCCTGTAAAATCCTGGTATCAGCATTCAAAAAAAAAAATCAAGATGGCAAAAAAAATCTGAAAAAACCCTCGCAACTAATTTCTGTTATCAGAGTATACTACAGCACATTTTCATCAGCGCTTTTCCTACCGCTAACTTTCTGAACTTCGGAGGGTAGGGCGGTAAACCACGAAGGCGCGAACTCCATATGGGAGGCCTTAGTGCAAGTCAATTAGGAGCCATTGTTCTAAAGCTACATTGTCCCTAACCTCAAACAAATTGCTGATCAAGTTTCAAGCATGTCTATATTTTCAACAGGCACGTAGCCAGCCCAGTGGTTCCGAGGGGGCAATTTCCCAGTAGATGCAACAAATATCTGGATCACAAGCAAAACTTTCCTGGTCACAGGGCAAAAGATCAGAAAAGGGACTGATTTAACATGAATATCTATGTTCTATTTCCCGATTTCCCCTCCAAATTTTCTTTCAGAGGGGGCACTCTGCCCCTCGTTGTCCCCACCTGGCTACGCCAGTGATTTTCAATGATTGAGAGTTTGGGGAAAAACAGAGAGGTGGCAATGTTGGAAGGAGGCATTTTTGCTATTTAGCTTTCTGAAATGTACATGGGATAAAAGGCTGATATTCAAAATTAAGATTATCATTATTAAATTACTACTGACACTTCCATCAAACAAGCAATGATAATGTGACGGCTCCTTTTTGTTTCAATGGTTGTTGAGTATTGCCTAGTAGTACGTCAGCCCAAACCAGTTTGGGGCACCAAGGGGTAGATGGAAAAAATAGAAAAATTTCATTGCTACCACATGTTGGGTACATATGTGGGGATCGTCGCCTGGGTGAATGTAGAGATCGAAAGTGGTGCAATTCTTTTTATGGGTCAAAAAGGATCAAAATTGACACAAATAAGGTCAAAATTATACAAGGGTGATGCATGTATTCTAACTTCACATTAAAATGTAATAGTATTTAATTCTCCCCACTATATAGCTCTAGATTCAAGAAGAATTTGAAAAGATCAAAATTGACCCAACTAAGGTAAAAATCATACAATGGTGATGCATGTATTCTAACTTCATATTAAAAATGTAATAGTATTTAATTTTCCCCACTATATAGCTTTAGATTCAAGAAGAATTTGAATTCTGGAATCTGGGGTTAAAATTGATTCCCAAAAGGACCAAAAAAGGGTCAACATTGACCAAAATAAGATAAAAACCATAGAATGGGGATGTAATATTCCAACTTCATATTAAAATGCAAGAGTATTTCATTTTCCCCACTCTTACAGCTGTAGATTCAAGAAGAGTTTGAACGTTGGAACCTGGGGTCAAAATTGACCCAAGAAAGGGCCAAAGGGGTCAAAATTGACACAAAATAAGAGTCATCAAAAGTTAAAGATGACAAGATAATCATTCTACTTGTATAAATTTTAAAACTTCTAAAATGAAACCTCATTTCTATATTGGTAGTATATTAAAATCAACTAAATCTTGACATTTTGGGTCAAGATACACCCAAAAAGAGCAATATTGATCTGCAAATTACAAAATTGGAAAATCATGAAAATTGTAACATATTCATCAAAGTTTTTCAATTGCAATGTAATATTTTTTTCAATATTTAGATGCAAGTACAGACAATTTTATGTCAAAATCACTAGTAGAAGGGGCCACAAATGGTCAAAATTTACCCTAAATGATGAAACATCACAAAAATAGGTGGTTATTTGCATTACATGATGGATTTAGGTTCAAGCAAAATGTCAGTCTTTGGGATGGCCCAATTTAATCGTTTCATCTTGATTGAATCGACTTGATTAGACGGACAAAGCATCAGGCTTTGAATTACAATTTTAGAATTACATGCACCAGTGCATATAACTTTGAAAATTAACATGCACAGTGTGAAAGTTACATGCACAGAAATATAAATATGTGAATACTGATACTACTAACATTCATCAGACTCGGGCATGTTTAGCCTAATGACAGTTGGCTCAAATTTTATTATTTCACCATCCAACAAGGCAAACTCGTATTTACGTGATGCATAAAATAACTCCCCGCCGAATGTCGCGATCACTAAGAAGTGACAACTGAAACTACACCAGACCAACCCCCTTAATTCTGACCAACACTCCCTTAAACCTGGGATCACAAGACCACCCTAATAAACCATGCAATGTCCTTGAAAACACCAAAATAATTTGGCACCATTTTCTGCCTAAATTATCCATAACTCACCAAAAAAAAAGCTCTAAACAACATGACCCTCTGATGAAAGCCATTCATAACTAACCAAAAATTACTCTAAAAACAACTCATCTATGACTCAATCCATAACGCGGCAAAAAAGCACTTTTAAAAAATTAACTCATCGATGAACTTCATCCATAACTCTCCTCAAAAATACTCTAAAACACAACTCATTGATAAAACCCATCCCTAACTCGCCAAAAAATATCCTCTAAAACCAACGTCAATGAACTGAATAACTCACCCAAATAACTATAAACATAACTTGTCCAAGAACTCCATCCATAATGCACCAAAAGAAACTCTAAAAACATAACTACAACAAAATATACAAGACAGAATTGTTCCTAGTTTTTCATTCTACTAAGCAGCTTATCGGTTGATGACAATATATCTACGAATTGCTCTGTCTCCGATAGAATGAAGACCAAAACCTCCTAATTTATAAAATAGAATCTTCCGACCCGGTGACGGGACGTCACCGGCCGCCATGTTCGATCGGCCTCCATTCACGGCTTTGCACTTCCACTCAATAGTGAAACCCGAAGGGTGCACCATAGAGTGGGGAGTTGGGGGCGGGATATTGTCATCAAACAGGTAAGCTTGCTCTAGTAGAATGAAACTAGAGAACAATTCTGTTCTTGTATAGTTTCATTCACTAGACTGCTTACCTTGAATTGATGACAATATACTACGAATTGCATCAATTCAGACTAGCACAGCGAGCCCCGGATGGGGGGGATGATGCATCCCACTCCGAACACGGCAAGTCGGAAGAAAGAAGAAAGACAAGAGATCACAATACAAAATACGGACAGACCTACTAAAAAACCCGCCATTAAAAATGGCAGTCTTAATACTAAAACCCAAAAAAGGAACTTACCGAAATGTGGTTTGACGACCGTCGCGTTAACTAATTAGTCTTTTATTCTTGTAGTTTTTATCTGGCCTTAGTACAGATCGGCAAAAGCTCCCTTTTGCCCTGGTGTGCCAACGTTCTTAAAGTACGCAGATGAGAATGTAGTCGCCCTCTTCCAAGAGACACTATCACAATGTCAGCAATCGAAACCCCACGGTGATCTGTCCAAGAAGAGAAAATCGCCCAAGTGAATGACCGAGGATTCCCCTGCGCGGTCACGCTTAGAATCCACAAGGAACGAGACTAGCCAACTAGCAACGTTGTTGGCCGCCGGGCGGGCGGTTGTACAAAGGTCAAAAATAATTGGTCGCTCTTAACGCGGCCGTCCTGCGCAAGTACCTTTTCAAGGCGCGCACTGGACACCACACCCTGTCCTCGCTAACACTACTGTGGGAAGCGATATCAGGAGGAAAAGAGAAGAGTGTTGGAACGACAGGGACTTGTTCTTAGCCAGAACATCCTGACGAAAGAAAAGTGTGACCACCAGCATTGGTAAAAACAGTTGAAGAAGCAGAGATAGCATGTAACTCGGAGCATCTTCGTCCTGTAGCCAACGCCAGTAGCATAACCGTTTTCAGAGTCAAATTCCTAAGCGTGGCGTCCTCCAACGGTTCAAAAGGAGGCCTGCTCAGAAACTATAATACGGTATTAATGTCCACTGAGGAACATGTGCCTAGGTGGGGGACTTGTTTTAAACATCCCAGTAAGGAGCCGAGCCAATGAGCCATCGGTATTGAGCGCGGACCAATCAGCAAAACCCTATGAACGGACATAATCGCAGATTTATAATTTCGAACGGTATTGGATTCCAGTCCTTCATCGAATTTACGAGTGAGAAAATCTGCTACCTCGACAGCCAGACATTGTCTTTTGAGGCGCTCGCCTAGATTGCGCGCAGTCTCGCGCATCTAAAATGCTCTTAGTCCAAGCGATTTATCGGCGTGTAAATCTGTTAAAAGCCGGCTGCGAGTTTTCTACCTTCGTTTTTGTGATCCTGCAACGCGCATGGCAAATACTCTTTGTCAATATTTAATGATAAATGCTCACGAACACAATGCTTTACCAGTTACACGCAATTTTCAGATCGTGTTAACGCTGTAAAACGTGCCGAGCGCAAAATCTGCGGGTATTAACTCAACAAATGTATCGGAACTCCAATAGAAATACCGCATGGATGGTGTACGAAATAACACGGACTATGGTAATAATGCATGAAGTAACTTCGTAAATTTAAAGCCTTCGCATCGCAACATGGTTTTGGTTTTGATTGAGCCGAGTTTGGATAGCTACATGGCGCGGCGCCTCGGGCGACAGAATTGAGGGGTCTTACAAACATTACGTAAGTAGAATTTATATAATATTTTCGACATGAAGAAGAAACGATAGACGGACCACCTATTGTGGTCCAATTGATCTGTAACTATGCACGAAAAACTGTTCAAGAAATGAAGCTGCCGGGAAAGGCGTCGCCGATTACAGTAGAACATACTTGACAATGACACACGTTGCTGGATACGTTATCAAGCATCGTGTATCCCATTATTAATGAAAACTTGAGCTTACTCCCAATAGTTTTAATATAATCTGACTAAATATGACTGCCTGTTGCCGACTTAGGTCTCCCTTTGTTACTGATATGTTTGACGGTTCTTGCATGCCCCGTTTACTCTCCCTAGTCTAGACATAGAGATCCCTTTCAAAATGAAAAAAAAAAACACCTTTCGCATTTTTTCGCGGTTCCAGGCCTGGTGAATAATTCTTTGAAAAATTGATACCCTTGAATGATAACATCTTACATCATGGTAATTTGATACATCTTGAGTGAACAGTCTAAGTTATGTAACTCTAACTCTTGTTACAACTTGATGCAGTAATAAACAATGCTTATTGCTACAACTGAATTGAAAATGCATGAGCTTTAACTGCTTATGGTCCCACTCATTTGCCGGTCCTGCTTGCTATGCAGCTCTATGCTTTATAAAAGCTCGTCTCCAGCCAGAATTGGAGCTTTTAAAAAGCTCTTCTGCAGCTCGCCTCAAGGAGCCAAGATGAGCTTGTTGTAATGCTCCTCTAAAATTTTTCACAAGACAGTGGTCTGTGACACAAGGCTCTAGTCGGAGAAACATCTCTTCTCGGCACCACTGGTAGTAGGGACCCAAATGCTGAGAGTAAACTCTGAGAGTGGAGTCCTTCGACCATGGGTAGATGATTCATGCAGCTCTTTTGCGAAAAGCCCGCCTGTTGGTAGCGTTCCCTGACAAGGTGGGGGGCACAAGCAGTCAACTTGAGTGACTCTGGCGTCAGCTTGGTACTTGATTCCCTGGCCTGCGAAGTAAGTCTGAATCAGAGGCAGAACCATTTGGACGACCTGCCAGAAGATCCACCATCGGCCGAAACCAAAGGTTTTGAAGGCCAATACGGGCGAAAGAATCACCTCCAATTGTCTTGGCCGATCTTCTGGACCACTCGATTGAGTAGAGAGATGGTGGGAAAGTGTAAGCCGCTAACCCTGACCAGCTGATCGACATAGCGTTCTGCCGCATACTCCTTCGATCCCAAGACCGAGTGCAGTATACGGGTATTTGCTTTGTTCGTGGCCGCCGCAAATATATCTATGAAGGGAACAAACATCCTGCTGAAGAGCGTGCAAACCACCTGCGGGGCTAGAGAGTACTCCGTGGGGGCGTTCTTGATACCCTGGAGAGATCGTCTGCCAGCAGATTGGTGGCTCCTGCTATGTGAGTTGCCACAACCTTGAATCTCGCGCTCCAGACACCAAGTGAGGAATCGGAGATGTGAGCACACAGGATTGATTTCTTGTTCCTCCCTGTTTTTGTTCAAGTACGCAACCACGGTTGAGGTGTCGGAATGACACTAGATCTTGCTACCACCAGCCTTCCTCGACACGCTTCCACAGAGCGTGTGAACTGCCCCAGGTTCGAGGAGGTTGATGTGAACTTGAGCCTCGACTTAGTCCAAACTCCCGAAGCTCTGAGGTCGCGGGTACCCCCCATCCTGTTGTCGACGCCAATCTGTCGTGACAACCGCTTCTATTGGCGGAGAGGGAAAGTAAATTCCCACCGATAGATTTGCTGGGAAGAGTCCACCATCGTAGCTCGCTCCTGACAACTTGTCAGAGGAAACTAGCTTTACAGAGGTCGTGCTGGGCTGTAGTGAGTCAACAAGTGAACCTGGATGGCTCGCATATGGAAGCGGCACATTGGAACCAAGTCCACCAAGCTGGCCATGAGACCCAGCAACTTGAGCCAAGCAACGCTGAGCCTGAACCTGACTCAACATAAGCTCGGCACAGGCTACAGCGTTGTTGACTCTCTCTGGAGCGGGAGGCCCCAGACTTGTTGAAGATCTAACCCAGCTGCCCAGATACTGAGTGTTTCTGTGAAGGGACAGATCGTATTTCTGAACATTCCCCAGAAAACCCAGGGGCTGAACTACCTGAAACTGGTAAACTTCACTGCCCTGAGAGTTTCCTCCCGGACGGAGCGTAGATCTGCCAGTCGTCCAGGTAGACGCAGATATTAATACCTCTGGCGTCTCAGGTACGCCGCCACAGCCCTGGCGACCCTGGTAAGACCCGCGGGGCTGTTGAGAGGCCGAATGGCATGCAAGAAACCTGTAGGCCTGACCACATACCTGAAAAGTCCTCCATCGCTGATGGGCCTGAAGTACGGAACGTTCAGTAGCATCCTGAGATTCGAGGGGATGCCCACCTCCCTTTGTAAGGCACTGATTACTTACGACAGAGTTTTTTTGCCACCTGAATCTCCGTGGCCTGATAATTTGTTTCAATTGCTTGAGGTTGAGAATGGGCCTCCAGGGCCGGTCCTCTTGGGAGCCAAGAACAACGTTGATCAGAAGCCCTCTCTCACCGAGTTTGGATGGTATAGCCTAGCTCTTTTCGTCAGAAGCTCCGACACCTCGGCAAGCAACGTTTCCCTCTGAACTTGAGATCAGGAAGCGTTGTCTCCCTGACTCCTTTCCCCAGCTGGAGGTGGAGATGTAAACTCGATGGAATACCCTTCCCTCACTGCCTGCAACACCCACTTGCCGGGGGATATGGTCTCCCATTCCCCGGCATGCCTGTTTCAAGAAAAAAGAAACAGCCGCCCACTGGTGGGTATGTCAGTGGGAGGCTTAGAACCCAAGTTCTAAGTCACGGCCGCCAACCCGTCAGGACTTCTGCTGCTGCTTACCACCCCTCTTCTTCTTAGGGGTGAGCACCAGGTCCACCAGCATGCTTACGTTTCCCCGCAGATGTGGGAGGTTTAGCTGCTGTTGAAGGGGCAGGTGTTGAGGTAGGATGGAAGGACCCTTATAAGAAGATTTGCCTTTAGAACTTCTATCTTCTTCTTAGGAGCCGAGTAGGTTTGTTACGCAGCGTCCACGGTATCCTTCACTGTCTCCTCATGTTCAATCTTCTTTGCCGCTCTTGACACAAGCACAGAAGGAAGAACCGAAGAGGCTCTACGTTGAATAGACCTCCTCCAAGTCATCCGTAACTCGGATTTGCAGGTCTGCTTCAGAGAAGCCAGAACATGCTCCCGCCTGACTGTCACAAGGTGACGAGCCAGGGACATTGACAAGTCAAGCTGACTAGCCACTAGAAGCAGCAAACCCCTCCCCCCCTTCCCCCGCTGCCGATTCTATATCAGATGAAGGTGCCTCGCTTGCCCCCAGGACCTGACCAGATTTGATACAGGATCCATGAAAAGGAGGCCAAACGCATGTAGTGCGAACACGCCCTTCCCACTGATATCTCCCAAAAGGGTGAAAAAGTCGGGGACACAACTGACTTCCCCTCAGAGGGGAGGTGCTTAGCAATGTCAGATCCAGTGAGGGGACACGAAAGAACTGTTTATAGTCCTCATCCGCACCCTAAAGAACCGACAATTACGTGGTGCCTGATAGTCCTCAGTCGAGTCGCATCATACTTGGTCTTATCCTAGAAGGATCAACCCTAGGTCCAGATGCTTCCCACAAGCCTCAATGCCCTGCGGAAGCTTAAGAGCAGGCGAAGACCGAGAGGCTGTCCCGACACGGTGTCCCGATGAGAGGACACCGGCAGCTTCTCTGTCTCCTCCAAAAATTTCCAAAGGCAGGTTAAGTTTGTGAAGCAACCCGCCCGTAAGACTAAAGATTATCCAAAGGGCAGTGCCGGCGGGTGCAGTGGCTCACTCGGAGCTTGCAACATAGTAAGGGGAGTGGGGGTGGGGGTTGTGGGGTTCTCTGCCATCCGAGTACTGCAGAGCACCTGCATCTGACTGTGCAACTCCCTGACGCTGACCACCATCCGAAGTGGGTTCTTGTCAGAGGAGTCCCTCCTGAGTCAGCAGAGCCGTTATTACCAGAGCTAGACACAGCTGGGGTAGGTCCACTAAAAGCCACCTATATTGTGTACTAGCGAAGCCAACCCGGCAGAGGTACCTGCATTCCCTTGCGTCACTACCGAGCAGGCAAACTCGTCCTAACTGGTTGAGTTGGGCCTACATTGGCCGCGGGAAGCTGGGAATATGGAGGGCCATAACAGCAACCCACCCTGTAAAAGCACTGGGAGGCCAACTGAGGCCTGTTCCAGACCGAAGGTACGCCTTGGAAAGGCACACCAGGCGGACCGAGACCAACCCCCGTTGCACCCCCGTACGGCACCGATGCACCCCCCCTTTTTGCCCACAAAATGAGCAACCCTGGAGGAGGTTGCAACGGAACCTGGGCTCATCAGGAGGCCAAGCTGCCCAGTACCGCCTGAAGTAGTAGCCAGCTGTCCTGCCGCAACTGGCTGGTAGACTGACCCTGTATGCCATCCCCCCAGATTGCCCTAGCAACTGAGGCGCCTGACCCTGTAATAGGCCGACCCACCCAGGCCATACCCAGCCGCGCCGAGGGCATAAACCCTGACACTCGAATGCACTCTAGGCGGTCATGCTAGGCAGACCCTAGGCCCAGGGCCTGACCCCCGGGCCATGTCACAGAAGGTACAGTCGCCGGAGCCCCAGCAATACCACAGCAGCCTTTACAGGGGTACTACTGCGTTGATATCACTGGTCTGCAGACCAGTGGGCCTGAACACAACCACCAGAGAACCTGCACGTGGCCTACATAAGAGAGCATACCAAGGGCGACCCCTAGTACACCATCCTGAGCAGACACACTGCGACTGTCCTGGCTACCATACCGCGACCTAGTCCGGCAGCACTTCGCCTGACAACCTGCCTTGCTGGGGACCAAACTAGGAATGACTCCGCAGTTCACTCACCCTGGGGGCAGTTTGGGCATCCAGAAGCTACTGCACCTAGGTCTAGCCCGGGTGTATCGCTTCCATAAAGCTACACCAGCACAGCTGGAAAGCCCAAGGGCTCCCCGGCCGCAGCTAGCGGTGTCCCTACCGTCGATATAGTGGGACAGATTCCCCAGAACAATCATAGAGACTGCTCAAGGCCGAAGCGGACTACCGGGATAGACCCAGCCGGTTGCTCACCAACCGACGGAGCGTGAATCAACAGAGGATTTGGTCGCCCCAATCCACCCGAAGGAACACCTTCGACAGCTACAGCTAGCCCCGAAGTGCCTGCCACAGAAGTCAGGCCGGAGCCCCCAAAGACCTACCCGCCGCACCACTGGACGACCCAGTCGTGGTAGCAGAGACCCAGGTTAGTGTTTAGGTAGATTTAACACAGAGACATCACGCTATGTCCCCGCGGACGGAGACCTAGAGAAGACCCCGTCTCAAGGCATCGAATGAGACTCAGAAAGCCCGACACAAAAGCTAGAGCACCGGGCTTTGTGAGAACACTCCCGGTGAACAAGACAAGAGGGATGAAGGTCCCACCCCGGCACAAAGGAACGGCAATCTTTGACAGCCAACAATGCCGGTACGACATGATGTGGCCGTCCAGCGGAGCAGTCTATGCGCCGGCCGTCTACAAAAAACTAACGAGATGGTAGGTGACTAGTCTCTACAAAAAAAGATTGGGGACAAACTAATTTTGAAGAGACAAAGGCATCCTAATGATTGAAAGAAAAAAACACGAAGTAATTTCAATACTTACGATCTAAACCCAGAAGCCTAAAGCAAAATAAATATCGTTAAACTCAATCGATGCTGAATAGAGATAGTGAATGATTACTCAAGGACTCCCACCTTACAATATCGGGGATAATGAAAAAATCAATATGCCATTGATCGCGGTAACCCACACACACACAACTATCCTGAAAAAATAATCAGCACAGACTCCATGATAGTCACAATAACACCTGATTTTACTTTTAGATATGTTAGAACACCAATTTAACGATACAGTTTACCGTAGTCCATTAGAATAATGGTTCCCATAATCCATCCTCGGCTATAATCGTCACAGAAATCGGTGAAAAAACAATTTTCCTATGCACGCACAGGGAAAACAATGGTAAAAAATACTAAAAATTATCAACCGAAAATCGTCGCGATTCAGTGGATAATCTGTCTAAGTTTATATGATAAATAATCATAATACGGTCTATAAAGGCGTGTTAAAACTGGTCTCGCTACCCAGTAGATAACGCGACTTGTATAAATACTACCGTTGCCTTAAGGTCGATACATACATATTTCGGAACTGGTTTCACAACACGTCTGTATCAGTCCGGAAGCAAACAAGAATGGAGGCCGATCGAAAATGGCGGCCGGTGACGTCCCGTCCCCGGGTTCGGAAGATTCTTTTTTAAAAAATAGGGGTGTTTGGGTCCTTGCATCTATCGGAGAGTAGATGCAATTCGTAGTCTAGTGAATGAAACTCGATGACTCCATAACTCAATAAAATAATGGTCAAACGTCAGGGTCAAATGTCAGCACCACCAAATGGCAAATGTTGAACGTTTATGTGAAAATGTCCTTTTTTTTAGCATTTCCCCACCCCCTGTCAAACCCATTGAATGGTATTGGCATGGTTTGTAGGGGCTTGTGGCACTCCTACAATATACCCCAAGTTTGGCTACTCTAGCTCATCTAGAAAAAAGATATGGCCACCACATTCCACTGTTAGTCAACAATGACTTTTTATAAAATTTTCCCACCCCCTGACAGAACCCAGGGAAGGAACCTGGGGGCTGAATTACATTGTTAAGTATGGGCTTGTGCCCTCCTACAATTACCCAAATTTGGCACCTAGCCTCAACTGAAAAAATTTACAGCCAAATGTAACTTTTTGTGCAATATTGAACTTTGTTTGTCCATTTCCCTATCCACCCTGACAGACCCAAGGGATGACCTAGGGAAGGAATTTCATGGTTAGTAATACGTAGTCGGGGCTTGTGCTTTCCTACAATAGACCCAGTTTGGGTACTCCATCTAGAAAAAAGATATGGCCAAATGTTGACGTTTTCGTGCCAATATTTACCTTCTTTTCCTTCCCCCAAGGACCGCTGGGGAGAATGAATTACCGGATTAGTAGGGGTTTTCCCCTCCTACAAATACCCAATTTTTGGGTACTATAGCTCATCAGAAAAAAAGATGTCCATGGTTAACATTTTTAATAAAGGACATACGGACATACAGAACATATGGACGGACATACGGACGGAGCCCATTTTAATAGTCCCCTCTGAACTTCTTTCCGCGGGACAATTACATTTTTATGAAATAAGCTAAAATTGTATATGTTACAGAATAACACAATTTTTAATTTTGCATTAACATGCACGTGTGCATCAGGATGCAAAAGTTACATTGAACAAGAGAAAGTCACATTCACAATGCATGCACCTGGGTAATTCGAAGCTTGCCGAGGCATCCGAAACCATGGGCAGCGGAGCCCACCAGGGTGAGGCGCCACAGGAGGGGGTTCACTGTTTGTGACTGCTGAACCTGCGAGCAGGCTGAGACACAGGGACCAGACCCAGGGGTACCCGCCTATTTTGGATTTCCAGTCTCTTCATCGAATTTCCGAGTGAGAAAATCTTCTACCTCTGACACCCAGAATTGTCCCTTTTGAGGCGCGCGCGCGAGATTGCGCGCAGTCGCGCATCTTAAATGCTCTGAGTCCAGCTATTTATCGCGCATCTTGTTACAAGCCGCTGCGGTTTTTCCTAACCTTCGTCTTTATCCGGCAACCCAGCAAAATACTTCATTTGGCAATATGTAATGATACTGCTCACGGAACACCTATGCTTTAAACCAGTTACCCGCATTTTCAGAATGTTGAACCTGTAAAGCGGTGCCGAGAGCAAAAATTCGCAGGTATAACTCCAAAATGTATCGGACCTCCCACTAGAAATACCGCCTGGGTGGTGTACGAAAAATAACACGACTAATGTGTAATAATGCATGAGGAAACGTCGTAAATTTAAAGCCTTTCGCATCGCACATGGTTTTTGTTTGATTGAGCCGATTTTTTGTAGCTACGCTGGCTCGGCCTCGGGCGAAATAAGTGTGAGGGGTCTTAAACATTACGGAATATAATTTTAGATAATATTTTTTCGCAGAAAGAAACGATCGACGTATCCACATGTGGTCAATTATCTGTTAAAGAAACTATCACAAACAGTTCAAAATAATGACAGCTGCCGGGGAAGGCCGTCCGCCCGATTACAACGTAAGAACAACTTGCTTGACAATGACACAACGTTGATGGATACGTTAATCAGCATCGTGAATCCCATTATTACATTAAAACTTGAGCTTAGCTCCCATTAGTTTTAAGATAATTCTGTCTAAATATGACTGAATGTTGCCGACTTAGGTTCGACATTGTTACTGATATGTTTTTACTGTTCTTGATGCCCATTACTCTCCCTAGCTAGACTAGATATCCCTTTCACAAAATGCAAAGAAAAAAACCCTTTCCGCCTATGTTCGAGTTCAAGCCTGGGTGAATAATTCTTTGAAATTGATACACTGAATGATAACATCTCACACATGGTAATTTGATTAAATCTTGATTACAGTCAAGTTATTTAACGAACTTGTTCTACTTGATTGCAGTAAATAAACAATGCTTATTGCCACACCTGAATTGAAAATGCATGACGTAACTGTTTCGGGTCCCAACGCCTTTGCCGGTCCTGCTTGCTATGAGCTCTATGCTTTGTTAAAGCTCGTCTCCAGCCAGAAATTTGGGAGTTTAAAAAGCTCTTCTGCAGCTCGCCTCACGGAGCCAATATGACTTTTTAATGCTCCTCTGAAAATTTCAAAAGACAGTGTCTGATGACACAGTCCTAGTTCGGAGAAACAAATCTCCTTTCTCGCACCATGGTAAGTGGGACCCAAATGCGGAGAGGAAACTCTGATAGTGGAGCCACTTCTAACCATGTGAGATGGATGTCAGCGCTCTTTGCGAAAGCCCGCCTGTTGGTACGTTCCCTGACAAGGCCAAGCAGTCAACTTGGGTGACTCTTGCGTCCGCTTGGGTACTGATTCCTGGCCTGCGAAGTAATTCGAAATCAGAGCAAACCAGTGGGACGACTGCCAGAATATCCACCATCTCCGAACCAAAGTGTTGAGGCCAATACGGGCGTAAGAACACACCTCGCATTTGTCTTGGCCGATCTTCTGGTCCACTCGATTGAGTAGAGAGAGCGGTGGGAAAGCGTAAGCCGCTAACCCTGACCAGCTGATCGACAGAGCGTCTGCCGTATACGCATTCGGATCCCAAGATCGAGTGCAGTATACGGGTAGTTGCTTGTTTGAGGCCGCCGCAAATAGATCTAGGAGGGAACACCCATCCTGTTGAAGAGTGTGCGAACCACCTGCGGGCTAGAGAGCACTCCGTGGGGGGCGTTCTTGATTCCCCTGGAGAGATCGTCTGCCAGCAGATTGGTGGCTCCTCCTCTATGTGAGTTGGCCACAACCTGAAGCTCGCGCTCCAACAAAACCAAGTGCGAAGCTGAGCGTGTGAGCCACAGGATGATGATCTTGTTCCCCTCCCTGTTTGTTCCGTACGAAACCACGGTTGATTTGTCGGAACTGACTAAGATCGTTGCGACCCACTAGCCTGTCCTCGAACGCTTCCACGGAGCATTGAACTGCCCAGAGTTCGAGGATGTTGATGTAACTTGAGCCTCGACTGATCCAAACTCCCGAGCTCTGATTTTTCGTCGGGTGACCCCCCAGCCTGTTGCCGCATCTTCGTGACACCTCTTCTATTGGCCGAGAGGGAAGTAAATTCCACAGATATATCTGTGAAGAGTACACACTATCTCGCGTCCTGACAAACGTGTCAGAGGAACTAGCGTTGACAGAGGGGTCGTTGCTGGGGCTGTAGTGAGCCAACACGTGAACCATGGATGGCCCGCATATGGAAGGGGCACATTGGAACCGAGTCCACCAAGCTGGCCATGAGTCCCTCAACTTGACCAGCAACCGCTGGAGCCTGAACCTGACGAAACATAAGCTCGGCGCAGGCTACAGCATTGTTGACTCTCTCGGGGTGGGAGAGGCCAACCTTGTTTAAATCTAACACGCTCCCAGACTGAGGTTTCTTTGAAGGACAGATTCGATTTCTGAACCTTCACCAGAAAACCCATGGACTTAACTAACCTGAACTGTAAACCGTCACTGCCCTGAGATTTCCTCCCGAGACGGAGCGTAAATCATCCGCAGTCCGTCCAGGTAACGCGATTGGAATAACCTTCTTGCGCATCAGTACGCCGCCACAGCCCTGCGATCCCTGGTAAAGACCCCGTGGCTGTTGAGAGGGCCGAATGCAGCAAGAAGAGAACCTTAGGGCCCTGACCACATAACCTGAAAAGTCAAGCCCGCTGATGGTCCCCGAGTATCGGAACGTGCAGGTAGGCCCCTTGAGATCGATGGGGATGCCCACCTCCTTGGGAAGGCACTGCATTACTGACGAAGAGTTTCCATCCTGATCTCCGGGGCCTGATGATTTGTTCAAGGCTGAGGTGAGATGGGCCTCCAGTGGCCGGTCTTCCTTCTTGGAGCCAGAAGAACGTTGACCAGAAGCCCTTCTCACCGATTTGGATTGGATGATCGCTCTTTTCGTCAGAAGCTCCGACACCTCGTGAGCACGTTCCCTCGTAATTGAGATCAAGGAAGCATTGTCTCCCTGACTACTTTCCCCAGCGGAGGTGGAGAGGTAAACTCGATTGGAGCCCTCTCTCACTGTCTGCAACACCCACCACTTGCTGGTATGGTCTCCCAGTCCGGCATCTGTTTAAAGCAGCCCGCCCACTGGTGTGTATGTCAGTGGGAGGCTTAGAACCCGAAGGTCTAGCTCACGTCCGCCAACCCTTCAAGACTTCTGCTGCTGCTTACCACCCCTCTTCTTCTTAGAGGGGTGAGCACCAGGTCCACCAGCAGGCTTACGTTTCCTTCTCTCCCCTCAGATGCGGGAGGTTTAGCTGCTGTTGAGGTGCAAGGGGTGTTGAGGTAGGATTGAAGGACCCTTAAAGAAGATTTTGCCTAGACTTCTTCTTTCTTCTTAGGAGCGAGGTAGTTTTTACAAGCGTCCACGGTATCCTTCACTGTCTCCACCTGTTCAATCTTCTTTTCCCGCTTCTTGACACAAGCACGAAGGAAGAACCGAAGAGATGCTCTGACGTTGAAGAAGACCTCCTCCAGTCATCCGTAGCTCGTATTTGACGGTCTGCTTCAAAGAAGCCAGAGCATGCTCCCGCCTGACTGTCAACAAGGTTGACGAGCCAGGTACATTGACAATCAAGCGTGACTATGCACTAGAGACGACAGACCCAACTGCCGATTCTATATCAGATGAAGGTTCCTCGGCTTTCCCCCCCAAGGAACCTGACCAGCTAGTGAGACCGGTCCATGAAAAGGAGGCCAAACGCATGGAAGTGCGAACACGCCCGTCCAATGATTCTCCCCACAAGGGTGAAAAAGTCCCCCCCCCCCCGGACCACTGACTTCCCCTCAGAGGGGAAGTTTTTGCTTAAGCAATGTCGGAGCCATTTGAGGGGACACGAAAGAACGTTTATAGTCTCATCCGACACCCTAAGACCGCGCCAATACGGGTTCCTGATAGTCTCATCGATCGCAATCAGACTTGGGCTTATCCGAGAGGATTCAACCCTAGTCAGATGCTTCCTCCCAACATCCCACAATGTCCTGCGCGGAAGCTTAAGATCAGGGCGAAGACCGAAGAGGCCTTCCCCGACACGGTGTCCCTGCGAGAGGACACCGGCAGCTCTCTCGGGCTCCTCCAAATTCAAGAGCGGTTCGTGTATAAGCAACACCGCCGTAAAGACTAAAGGAGTAATCCAAGACGCTCCGTCAGTGCTCATCTCGGAGCTTGCAACAGAGGAGGGTAGGGTCTCTGCCACCGGAGTAGCTGCAGGAGCACTCAACTGACTGTGCAACTCCCCTGACGCTGACCACCAGCCAAGTGGGTTCCCTTGTCAGAGAGTTCCCCTCCTGAGTCAGAAAGAGCCTGAGGTACCAGAGCTAGACACGCTGGGGGTAGACTCACTAAATCCAACCTATGTTGTACTAGCAGAAGCCAACCCGGCAGAGGTACCTGCATTCCCTTGCATCACTACAGCAGCAGGCAAACTCGTCCTAACCGTTGATTTGGGCCTACATTGGCAGCGGGAAGCTGGGAATATGGAGGGGCCTAAGCATCATCCCCAACTGTAAAGCAGCTTGGAGGCCAACTGAGGCAATGTCCCCGACCGAAGGTACACACCTTGGAAATGTCCACCAGACGGACCGAACCACCCCCGTTGCACCCCCGGACGGCACCGATGCACCCCCCCTTGTTGTCCACAAAGAATGAGGCAACTCTGGAGGAGGGTGCAACGGAACCTGGGCCCTAGCAGTAGGCCATCCTGACCCAGGACCGCCTGAGTAGTACCCAGCTGTCCTGCCGCAACTGGCTGTGTAGACTGACCCGTAGGCCTAGCCCCCCAGATTGCCCTAGCAAAACTGAGGGGCGCCTGACCCGGTAGGCCGCCCCACCCGGCATACCCACCCAGCTTGCCGGGGCATAACACCCTGAGCACTTGAATGCACTCTAGGCGTCATGCTAGACAGACCTAGGCCAGAGCCCTGTACACCCCCGGCCATGGCCACAGAAGGTACCGGGGCGGCGGGCGCCTGGAGCCCCAGCATATACCACAGCAGCCTGTACAGGGGCACTAGCTTCCGTAGAATATCACCTGATTCATGCAAGACAGTTGGGCCTGAACACAAACCACCATAGAACCTGCAAACCGTGGCCTACAAGAGAGCATACGCAAGGGCGGGCCCTCGTCCACCATCCTGAGAGACCACGCGACTGTCCTGTCCTGGGCTATACCATAAAATATATCACCGCGACCTAGTCCTCAGCATTCGCCCTGAAAACCTGGCCTTGCTGGGGACCAAACTAGGATGAACTCCCAGTTTCATCACCCTGCAAGTTTTGGGCTCCATAGCTACTGCACCTAGCCTGCCCGGGTGTATCGCTTCCAGAAGCTACCCAGCATCAGCTGTAACGCCCCAGGGCTCCCCGGCCGCAGCTAGCGGTGTCCCTACCGTCGATATAGTGGGAACAATCCCACAGAACCATCATAGAGACTGCTCCAAGGCCAGAGAAATCGAACTAGCCGTGATAGACCCAGCCTGTTCGCTCGCCAAACCACGGAGGCGTGAATCAACAGGAAGATTTGGGCGCCCCAATCCAACCGAAGAACCCTTCGCGCTACAGCTAGCCCCGAATGGCCTGCCACAGAAGTCCATGGCCGGAGCCCCCAAATACTACCCGCGCGCACCACTGGACGACCCTTGTGGTGCAGGAAGAACCCTGTTGTGTTAGTAGTTTAGACACGAGACAATCACTGCTAGTCCCCGCGACGGAACCTAGAAAGACCCCCCTCTCAATCGCATCGAAATAGACTCCGACCCGCCCGACACTAAAGCTAGAGCACCGGGCTTAGCGAGAACACTCCCGTAACAAGACAAGAGGGATGAAGGTCCCACCCCGGCACAAGGGAGCGGCAATCTTTGACATACAAAGGCCGGGAGACATGATGTGGCGTCCAGCGAGCAGGCGAGCGCCGGGCATCTACAAAAAACTAACGAGATGGTAAATGACTCTCTCTTCCTACACAAAAAAAAGATAGGGGACAAACTAATTTTGTAGAGACCAGGATCCTAATGATTTAAGAAAAACACCAGTAATTTCAATAATTAACGATCTAATCCCAGCCGCCGAAGCAAATAAATATCGTTAAACTCAATCGTGCTGAATAGAGATAGTGAATGATGACGCAAGGACTCCCACCTTACAATATCGGGGATTAATAAAAATCAATAGGCCTTGACGGGGAACCCCCCACACAACTCTCTGAAAAAATAATCAGCAATCAACTCCATGTTAGTCACTAAAAGACAACTAGATTTTACTTTTTATAGATTGTTAGAACACCATTTAACGATAAGTTTACCGTAAGTCCATTAGAATAAGGTTCCACATATTCAATCCTTCCAATCCTCTGCGATAATCGTCACAGAAATCGGTGAAGAAAACGAATTTCCCGATGCACGCACTGGGAAAAACAGGTAAAACTAAAAATTTCAACCGAAAATCGTCGCGAAAATTCGTGTATACTCTTCTTCTAAGTTTATATGATAAATAATCATAATAAAGAATAAGGCGTGTAAAACTGTTCCTGCTACAACAGTAGATAACTCCTTGTAGAAATACTACCGTTGCCTTAAAGGTCGATACATACTATACGGAACTGGTTTCACAACAACTCTGTACTCAGTCGGAAGCAAACAAGAATGAGGCCGATCGAAAATGGCGGCCGGTGACGTCAGGTCACCGGGTCGGAAGATTCTATTTTATAAAACTATGGTGTTTTTTTTTTTTAATATTTTTGTCAATATTGGAGAGAGATGCAATTCGTAGTCTAATGTGCAATGAACCTCAATGCAACTCCATAACTATAAAAATAAAAGGCCAAAAACAGGTCAAGGGTCAATGTCACACCTCACCAAAATTGGCCAAATGTTGAACGTTTATGTGCAATGTACTTTTTTAGCATTGCCCAACCCCCTTCAAACAAACCCGTGAATGTAATTGGCATGGTTAGTAGGGGCTTGTGCACTCCACAATATACCCCAAGTTTTGGCCACTCTACTCATCTGACAAAAGATTGCCACACATTCACTGTTTGTGCACCATGACTTTTTATATTTCCTCCCCACCCCCTGACAGACCCGGGAGGAACCTGGGATAATACATTGTTATATGTGCTTGTGCCCTCCTACAATATCCCAATTTGGATACTCTAGTCACGATAAAAAAGTTACAGCCCATGTAGACTTTTTTGTGCATATTGACTTTTTTGTCATTGCCCTTCCCCCCTAACAGACCAAGGTATGACCCGAGGGAATGAATTTCTGGTGTATCTCAGTAGTAGGGCTTTGTGCTTTCCTACATAGACCCAGTTGGGTACTCCATCTAGAAAAAAGATATGGCCAAATGTTGACGTTTTCTGTGCAATATTTCCTTCTTTTTCCTTCTTCCCCCCAAGGACCCTGGGGAGATGAATTCCTGATAGTAGGGGTTTTTCCCCTCCTAACACTAACCCCATTGGGTACTATAGCTCATCAGAAAAAAGATGTTCGGGTAAACATTTTTATACGAACATACGGACATACAGACAAACGGACGGACATACGGACGTAGCCCATTTTATAGTCACCGTTCTGAATTCTTTTTCCGATGTGGACAATTACATTTTATTAACTAAGCTAACTTGTATATTTTACAGGAAATGACAAAGTTAAATTTTCATTAACATGCACTGTGCATCAGGATGAAAGTTTTACTGAACAGAGAGAAAGTCACACATGCACATGCTGCCTGGGTAATATTCGAAGCCTGCGGGCATCCGAACCATGGTGCCAGAGGATCCCACCATGGTGGCATGCGCCACAAGGAGGGGGGGTGGCCCTGGGTTGTTACTGCTGAACCTGCGAGCAGGCTGAGAACCCGGACCCAGAACCCAGGGTACCCGCCTCCATACCCCCACCTGCCAGGCCATGGATAGCTCATAGGGCCAACCATGCTGAAGGACATTAACGATGGGTATCCTGGGCAAGCACCCCTAGCATACCACTGGTAGAGTGGGTAACCGAGCCTGTAGGGGCTTGAGCGAACACCAAAGATGCCAGTACCCTTTCCCCATTCAAGCTGGGGCTGGATGATTTTTCAATCAGCCCCACCACCGAGTTTCAATCATCCACACCAGGTTGCAGTCCCCTGCACCTAGGAGCGCCCACCCAAAATGGTATCTCACCTAAGTGGTGAGGTTCCGCCCCGAAGGCCTCCAGAGGCTGGGCGAGGCCCCAACCCCGAAGGGTAGTCAACGGCTGGGGGAAAAACAAAGAAAAGGGTGGCTCCCTGGGTCAGTGCTACCCCTCGGAGGTACCTGCTGAGCCTCAAACCTACAATGGCAAGGTAAAGTCAGATCCGAAACATCTCTATCATCCCACACGCTGGGACTGAGGTGCTCCAGAGGCAGTGCCCCACCCCCCGAGCAATGGAGGGGGTTCTGGACCACAGTGCTCAAGCCCAAGCCAACCCCCACGGGAGCCAGCGGCAAGCAACTGCTTACAGAATCCCCCAGTTGATCCGCCTGCACAGAGAGGACTAGCCCCAAAGTGCGAGCCGGGCCAGACCCAAAGCCACCTCTGTCTGGCATGTTGCTGAGACGTTGTGGCTCCGAGGCAGTGCCTCCCCCGAATAGTAGCACCCGCCTCAACCCCGGCAAGCCTCAAGCCATAAGTTGATAACAACTGCCAACTCGAGTCGCCTCTCATCCCCCATATGGCTGGGACTGAGGCAGCTCTGTACCCACGGCGAGGATCAGCCCCAAAGGACGAGCCTCAGTAGGTACAGTGGCAGCCGAAGCAACCGCAGAGGTGTTGATTGCAGCCACCTCCGGGACCAAAGCCCCTGCAGTGGTCAGAGGAGCACCGCTAGCCACCGCCTTCACAGACGTACCACTGCCCTGTTATGACCTGTGCTCGAGAATTCCCTCGAGCATATCACAGTAAATCCCTGCTAATCCTACACTGTAGTATAGGCAGGGGGACTCTCTGTTGAATGCTCGATGGCACCAGCAAGTTGGATGGGGATCCCCCTGAAACAGACCTAGTGTCATCCCCGCACAGAGCAGTACTTAGTCACAAAAACAGTAAGGCACGCACAAATGCACAGGTAAATACAGAAGCTGTCCTTCACAAAAGGATGGTATTTTTTGGGGTCACCTTGTGTACCAAAGATGATGCAATGTAGCGACATTGGAAACCCAAGGAGATTTCAAATATGAGAGAGTTTCTGCAATTCTAAGCCTGTGATGACATTTAGCGTTTTTCTATTGAGCATCCAGTATTTTACCGGTGAGATATTTCCCCGGTAAATAGTGTACGATAGTGGAGAGAGGGCGATTTCTACTGGAGCGAGCATTCGGGGAAAATAGCCGACTTCAGTGACCCAAGTGAAATTTGCCGGGTAGAGATCATTCACGGGTCAATATTGCAATGCATTATGGATTGCCCCGTTCCCGGGAATGATAGCACAGTTCTATAAATATTAAGTTGTTGATTCACGATATTTCGCCCAAAATCTGACGTCCAGTTAAGCGAGATGCTTAGTTACTTCAGCACCAAGCATTACGCTATTAGAACACAACGAGCACGGCATATTTTAATGGCACTAGTTGTTTCGCTGCTCCATACATCAACCTATGTGTTGTTGATCTAAATTGTAAGCCCCGCCTTTGCTTCAGTGACCCAGCCAATTTCCGGTTTCTTTACTGCATGCATGCGCACTGATGCGGAGCGGGGTTTTTACTATTGACGTGATCCGGTATGTTCTCGGGTAAAAATCCTTCCAAAACAAGGATGGTTGCCAGAGAGAGAATTTCCCCAGTAAAAAGTAGCAAATACCAGAGAAGGTCATTTTCTATTAACCAGTTTTAATCCTTTACCCGGTTTGATCCGGAAAATATTGCTCAATAGAAAAACGCCTATTGACTTAGCATAGTGGGGTTGCTGGGTGCCCGTTGAATGCTGTCCCTGCTTGGAGCTATGCAATTTTTGCAAGTGCCTAAGCTCCAAATAGAGCATGATGAACGGAAGTGAAATTGCTTACAAAATGGGAATCAACAGACTGTCGCAGTCAGTATGTCACTGGAGCATCAGCTTTCCAACACATTGACATTTAGTTGGCGAGTTTGTAAACATGAATGGGGTAGGATCCAGGGATGAAATCGCTGGTTTTTGCTACAAATTTCAGGAATCATAGATACATGTATATGGCTGCCGGGTCATGTGACATTCATACACAGCTGGGGAACGCGTAATCACAAATGGACATAATAATTGCCTTCGATAGCGTCCCACACAACAGGCTTATGCTAAAACTTCATAACAACACTCACAGATGGATAAGCAACATTCTCAGGCACTGTGTTCAGAGGGTCGTAGTCGGTGAACATTCGGCATGGACCGCGGTTGTTTCAGGCATCCCTCGGGGCACAGTGCTTGGTCCTAATGCACTTGTCAATTGATGTTCCAGCCCCTGGGTACCTGGGGATGGCCGGGATTTGCACGTAAAATGTAGCTTAAAAATGACACTCCCTGGCCAAGTTATGGCAGGGCCGGGCACATGTTTTGTGCAAACCCCCGCACAAGTCCCGGCCCCAGCCTGCCGGGAATTGCGATGCAACCCGGGTCTTTCTCGGTTTATTCCCCGGCCTGACCATCCTGGCGTCAGCATTCAGTGACAAGTGCACATCAATGCATCATATACCAGGCCTGCAAAATCCTGGTATCAGCGTTCCCAGAAAAAAAAAATCAGCTGTGAAAAAAAAAATCAAGACGGGCAAGAAAAATCTGAACAAAAAACCCTCACAACTATTCGCTGGAGTCAGAGTATACTGCAGCACATTTTTATCAGAAAAGGCTATTGAAAAATGCTTTTCCCACAGCACTTTTCACCCAAAATTTAATTAAAAGTCAGAACTTTGGAGGGTAGGGCGGTAAACCACAAAGGCGTGAATTGCTGATCAAGTTTTGAACATTGTGTGTATTGAGGGAAAATTGAGAATTGGCAACGGTCCCGGTCAAATTTACAACAAAGCCCGGTCAATATGTGTACAAACCCCGCACCAATGTCCCAGCTATTTTAATTGATGATGTTGAAATCCTCTAACAAATCCTGGCACAAACTTCGTAAAAACCCGGTACACCCGGGCACAAAAAATCAGCCAAATCTTGGCTAGGAGTGTAATAAGTCCCGGCCATCCCCGGGTACCCAGGGGCCGGGACAATTGACAAGTGCATAAGCTAACCCTAAAAGGCAGCTATTAAATTAAAAGGCATCGTCATAGAGGGGCCAGAAATATTCACTCAAAGGTTGTTTGAAATATTCTACCCGTAAATGCCACTGCATTTCGAACACTGATCTCTATACAATGGATTGGAAACCTGGGCTTCGTAATTGAGGCACTGACGGCCATATTGTCATCCAAAGAGTGTTTTGCTTGAAATCCGTGTATTAAAGATAGGCAGTATTTTTTATCTGTTCTGTCGTTCTATATGTTGGCGTATCAAAATCGACTTGAGATCAAAAAAGCCTTTATCTTTACATCCTTCAGCGTGATATTGTGCACCATGACCAATCTAGTTTGATCTCAAACACAACATTATTGGATCTTTGTTTATTCTGTACTGGGTAAACCATCAATCAGCTGTTTAGGTGCAGATTTTTGGATGCCGTCACTGTTGTCTATTTGCGGGAGACACTGTAAAACTGACAATTTCTGAAATACTCATTTTTTCACTATTTGGTGGTTTGTTTCTGCATTAAAGCAGGATCATGAGGATGGATTGTACACCAACTTACTCTGATTTATATAAGGTTTAAAAAAATGCATTTCCAACATTTTTTCTCTCAATCTATGGCATTTCGCTGCTAATCCCTTTACTTAGCTTAGGATATTTACCGTTTCAAAGTGGCTGTCATTAATTTCCGCACAAAAGCGTTCATTCCTGACTCACCGTCCTTTGATATTATAATGGAAGCACTTAATCCTTGTTGTCTGACAGCATGTTACATGTCTTTATCCACTTCCATGAACCGCCACACAGAACACAGGCGACACACAATCAATAGTAGGCCTAACGGTATCGTGACTTAAGTCCACTTAAAAACATCTTTTTTCGCCTTTAGGTTAGGCCCAAAAATGTGGAATTTTTTTTCATACTTCGCCAAAGAAATAAAAAATATTTTGTGTTCTTATACGAAACACAAGAAGAAAACAAATAATTACTCCATGCATTCTTCTAAAGGAACTAGATGTCAGGCTCAAAATACCTTGCTTGTTCCCCATCCGCTCCTGGATAGTGCTGGAGAAGAAGAATCCTAGGCTTTAGGTACAGAGAGAGCAAAATTCTAATAATAATATTCCCAGACAAGATAGGCGTATGCAAATTTATAACTTGGTTTGCCTCGCCTCTTTTCTTCCACTTTAATTTTTCAATGTAGACTGTACAATATACATAACTTTTGATCATTTTTACCACTTTCTTTTGCTTATGAATGTATCCCCACTTTTTTTTCATACTTATCTCAATGTATAAAAACAATGCTTTTCCAGTAACGTGCTTTCAGTGCTTCCTGCTCTCTAAATTTCCTCAAGATTAAAATCAATCCAATTCATTTGGATTGCTATCAGGACAAACCCAAGTTTAAATCAAAATACTTGAAATATCAATCTGAAAATAGATTTAATTAAATTTTAATAATCAAATCAGATTTTGTCGTCCATTTCAATCTGTGAAGTTTAGCGGAGTGAGAGACCAGTGCTCTTTGACACTGAAGGAATCCGCCTAAATAATAACGAATAATATATAAAAACAATTATTGTATAATATATAATAACGTTGAAACACACCAATTCATGACATTGGAACGATCAGCAATTACTTTTCCCTCACGGCTTTTTAAGTAGTCATGCTACAACGTTTAATTCTTATTTTTACACCAAAAATTTTTACCCCTCTTTCCTCAACGAACTTTGTTACGTTTAAAGACACCCGGGTCGGGGTAGTGAGAGAGAGCAGAGAGGAGAGCTTAGGGTTGATACCTATGACTCTCTTACCCACACACCCCTCGTATCTTCAACGATTACCTGTTATCATATCAAAGGACTGTTATCATAACAAAGGACGGTGAGTCAGGATGAATGGCGGTTTGTTTTTCCTCCTGCGATAGAATACATGATAAGATTTTTAAATCTTGATAATTTAAAAATGTCGCCATTCTAGCCTCCCACAGCGGTATGGACGCCTGCGTCTGCGGTCCCCAAGATGAAGATGACTAAATGAAATACAAAAAAACCGCTACAAGTAATCAGGATAATCCATGAACCCTGGCCGAATTCGTGGTGTGTTGGCAAAATTAATCCCTTTTTGATTTTTCTGCTTTTAAGAACTTAAAAGTTTAAAAGTTACGTCTACGCTTACCTGCATGACAGTGTGACAAAAAATAAGCCCTAGCTCTCAGCACCAAAGGTCCTTGAAATTTATCATTGCCACCT
>JAMKCH010023757.1:0-20876 GCA_023653785.1 Ophioderma brevispina
CAAATATAGTAACTCTGAAAAACACTGATTAAATTTTTCCTATTTTGGAAAAATGGAATGATTGATCTTGCATTCATTTGATGATAGTTTTATAACCTTTCTTTCTTAGCCTGAAGGCAATATGTATTGCTAGATGAATGACAAAAAAAACTTGTTCTTTTTTTTTTTTTTTTTTAATTTTGCATTTTTGTTTGATTTTAATTTTGCACAAAAAAAGTAAAAAACTTAAAAAAAGCAAAAAATAAAATAATGAATTTGCATTTAAAGAAAAAACAACAACAAGCAAAGGCGGGCCGAAAAAATATTTTTGTTTTTTCAGATTTTGCTTGTTTTAAGGGTTTTTTACAAGAAAAAGTATGGACTGACTCTACTTTGAAATGCCCACCCTGCTCAGAGCAAGTTTTCCATCGCTTTTAAGAGAATAAAAAAATTATTCATTTGATATAATAGGCAAACTTACAAACACCCATTGCTAATAAATAAAGAGATAATTTTTTTTCTCATTTTTTATAAATAGCCTTTCCATCATTAAAAGTTTTTTTAAAAGCCTTTTTATACTAAATTTACTGCACGTTGATGAATGCGGTGGCAGAATTCCTACATTCATCCCGATAAATTTCAAGACAAAGACAAGCCAATATAAAAGTAGCCATACACTTTTTTCAGGCAGTTGGAGTATCTCTTATCAGTTCTAATGAAAAGCTTTTCAATTTGACACATTTGTTAACCAGCCGGTTTACCCCCACCCAAGATAGTTCTTTTTAAAGGCCTTAATCCATTAGATTTCTTCCTATGCACAGGGAATTCAAATAGACTGCATACTCCGACCTCAGAACATTACCCTTGATGTGCCGACACACCATGCTCCTACTCTTGACTACTCTTATTTCCCTAATCATTTCCAGCATGTCTTCATTTCAAGTCGCATATCACCATACAATGCACAGTCGCGAGTCGGCCAAATACTAAATGGGAAAATATTGTATAATAATAAGTCCCTGGATCCAGAGAATATGTAAGTTTCTTACATCTTCTCTGCGGATCTTTTTGATTTTTTCCCCTTTTTCCCATTAGGCCTATTGATGCAGTACATACACTTCCAGAATTTACCCTTTTCTGAAATTTCGGAAATAGGTTCCTTCAGATTTATGAGTCTGTATGCACAGTTATTCTGTGGTTCTGTTGATGATTTTTAAGGAAGTCCCTAGTCTTTGTTTAAGATCTCAATGGAAAGATAAACTACTGGGTACAGTCAGATAAAAGGGCCAAACTGGAAACCTCTCTTTTAGTTTCCCCCCCCCCCACAGACTAAGTAAAACCAAGTCTTTGACAAAGACTAGGACCCCAACTGTGCCATAAAATATAGTCTATTCCAAATGTTCTTGTAAGTCTGTCTAAAAATTAACCTGGTGGCACTGTTGGTTATTCATAGCATTATTTGCTGTACTTAGCCAATTCAGAGACAGGGTAAGAGAAACTTAAAGATCATACCGATGCTAACAGAACATCGTGAATTGGTTACTCCAGTGGTTATTTCCATCTTAAATTTGGTAATAAGCCATAAAGATGCGTAAGAGAATTGACAACTTTGCCGCATTTTTATGAGTGTGTGGCTGTAAAGAACACCCTCGGTGTTGCACCTCTTCTGCGGTTCTGTTAGAAACCCCCTATTTAAGTATAGCTTTACTTCCTAAGGTGGCATGTTAAGTCAGGAACTTAGTCAAATGACCAGTTTTTTTTAGTTGTTTTTTCATGTTAATAGCAAACATGGTAATTTTTTTCTTTCGATATATTTTTAACAGAATCTATATATATTTTATTTTTCCTCATATTTTGTTCATTTTACTTTCTGCTAATGTTACCCCAGGTAACATTTTTGACCAAAAAACAATCACATGGGCTGAAAGTGTGGGTATTTCGCGTATTACGCAGTACGCGTCTGTGCTATTCGGCGCGCGAGATTTAATGAGCGCATCAAAACCCTTGATGCATCGTTCGATATGACGCATACCCATGGTCGCTTGATGCATTGTAAAATGTTGCCCACTTGAGATGCCTTTCAATTTTTCTGCATAAAAATTGTGATTTCTGTCAACCTTTGAAACAATCTTGGCAGGTTTGTCCCAATGAAACACGTGGATTTTGGTGTTTGTATATATAATTGATAAAGTATTCAGATTTGAAAAAAGGTGAAATACCGACCCTAGAACTATGACTCTGGAATACAAAAATGAACAATGCACATTATTATAACTTGCTATATTTTTTATAGTGAACCAAAAAATAGTGAAAAACACCATTGTTTATGATTTTTCTAAAAAAATCCATATTTTGTGGAAAAAAATCACATTGGATTCCTTGAGTCATTTCCTTCTCAATATGTATACTTTTATATATGTTGGAAGAAAAAGCTAAGAAGAGACGGCAAAAAACAGTCTCTTTTTAATTTCCGACTAACAGCCCCCTTAGCCCCTTACTTGCCAAACAAGGCGGTTCTCGAACCACAAGGGTCGCCTGGTTGCGCGATCACTTGCTTTATGATGAAAGTTTGGCAAATGATATTAGAAAGAGAACAAATGCACTGGAAGAAAGTTAATACCCAATACCAAATTTGAAGTAAAATCTTCATAGTGGTGTTAGCCAGCAGAGGCATTTCCCAACACCCCACGCCTTCCCCCTCACATATATCACAAAAAGATGAATGTATTGTAGTATTTTTTCACGTGCAAGGAATTCCATTATCTGCTGTTACCATTTTAGCGGACACATCAATTAGTGCAGTCTTTAATGCTCATTTTCATACATAACCCATGTATAAGGAACTTTCAAATGGCAAAGAAGTGTACACCATAATGGGTTTTCTTAGTGAAGCATTTTTTGCATACTATGACGTTTTCAAAAATTAGCGTTACGCTGATTTTTGCATATTAATGGCGCGGGGGTCATTTGCCTATGACTGTGCCCACATCAATCTGTTGAGAACTCGTTAAACCCACTTCCTTCCACCAATTTACATCATTATAGGCATTACGGAACTCCAGTAACTTGCACAAAGCCTTGCGGGGAAAGGGTCATCATTTTGAACCGGTCAAAATAACTAATTAATATTCATGAATATGCAAATAATGCAGCCAAAAGCTACAACATAATCTTGGCACCTCACTCTATCACCCTACCAATGTGAAGTAAATCTGGATTAGCGTTTAGCCATCGAGAGCATTTTCACAAAAGGGTAACCGAAAATGGTGCTGAAAAATATGCAAATAAGCTAATTTAAAAATTCATGATCTGCAAAGTAAAATGCAGGCCAAAGCTCACATAAGATTGCGGCATCTCCACTCTATCCCCCTACCAAATTGGATATCAAATTGGACGATTAAGCCCAATTAAGTGTCATGCTATAGTTCAAAAATTTGGGCGAGACGCAAGTCGAGCCCAATTTTTACAAACCATACCAAGACCAATAATTGGGCGTAAATCATCCAATTTTTATCATTATCATTTTTTGGGATCCGATATTTTCACACACTTGACTCCTCAAAACATAGAATGAGTAAATCGGGATTTGTGTTTTAAGCCAGCAGAGCATTTCAAAATGTCTGAAAATAGGCAAAAATCTAATTACATTCATAATTGCCAAATAATGCAGCCAAAGCCTACACATATATTGCAGCACCTCACTCTATCATCCTATCAAAGTTTGAAATAAATCGGGATAGCGTTTAGCCCGCAAGCATTTAAAAAAGGTAACCGAGTAATACGGACGGACACACACACAGAAATTGGACTAGTATGTGCCTCCATGAACATCGTTCAGGCGACACAAACACTCAATCCTTTTAGCTACTCCTCCTAAATTTTTGGGAATTTTGCCATCCCCCTCAATTTTAGTCAAAATTCAGTATCCCAATTCCATAAATTGCAACAAAAAAAAATCAGTTCCAAGACCCTACAGTTCGCCAAAATTCTTAAACCCTCAGTTTAACGCTTTGAATTTTGAGGACAGCGGTGTTAACCCATTTCAGAAAAGGTATTATTGGCAGTCCCCAAGAGGTAAGTCAACTTTTCAGATAGGGGCGGGAGGAAAATACAAAACCGCTAATTGGAGGGTTCTTCATGTTGTAAATATAGAGATTTCACCACTGATCTCTGATGTTCCCTTTACGACAATTGGCCTTATGCCTGTTTCTTGAGTCAGACAGAATTGTGTCGCATAGAACTGCCCTACTGTGTGGTAATAATGGCAATTTTTTGCATGTACTTTGGACAAGAAAAGACCCTTTTATATCATATAGGCCCTCTTTTTTTCACCCCAGGACCCAAAAACACTATGCACCAGTTTGTCCTGCTATAGTAGATTCATCGAAAAGCGATCTTTTATGCTTGGATGGGCGGGGGTGATCGACAAATGATGATGGTACCGATTATCTCTCGTTTATTAAGTCGATAGCTGCTCTGTGACAGTATTTATTGTATACATCTATACATATATTCACATCAATGTGACCATGTTCTGTATCCCACAGCAGCTATCTAATGTTCTTATTTCCGCGAGTTATCATGTTTGATTGAGATTAGGCGTAGACAGACTAGTATCGTGGTAGTATTCCATTGATAGCTAGCGAATTCCCCTCCGTCGTGATTTTGGCAAAGTGAATTGAAACGTAAGAGAACTGAATCTCCTTTTCTTGTTTATGTGTGAGCTCCATAGAGCTTACTAAGCTCCATCATCCCGTTTCGCTGAGAACACCCTGTCTTGACCAGTGGAATGATCTAGTCACTTGTTTGGAAGATCGCTTTTTGATATCTACATAATCTTATATTAATACCGTGGTCTGTCTGTCAGTTTGTCTCTGTCCTGACCATTCTAGTTTTCTCGGAGACCGAGGGTCGCACGTTCCTGAAACTTGGTGGGTGGGTGACCCTTGACCGTCTGACAATCCCGAGTTTGTCTTGGTTAGTAGATAAAAAGGTCATGGATCATGGGTCATTTAAGACACTATCAGTTATTCAACTCTGAAGAGAAAACTATTTGAAATTTGGCAGCAATACCTTAAAGGGAAGGATAATTCTGTAAATCTCATAGTTTACTTTTCCAACTGAAGAATTGCCAGAAAATAAAAACGGCTGCTGTGTTCCAAGATGTGAATTCCATGTAGTTACGTGTTGTGTAATAGTTCTGAGCCGAGAATTTTTGTATCTGAAAGGGGACAAAACAACACTTATTATGTCAGCACAGTTATACCATTGGGCCTACAACAAAAAATGCAGATAGCATTTCTGGAATGGTAGCTATATAGCCAGGTAGGGGGTACCAAGGTTTTACACAGGGAAAAATTTAAAATTGGAAAATTAAAAAAACAAAAAAAGTAAAACCAATTATTTGGCTGATCATCAGGATTCCAAAAAGGTATCGTTGTACTAACTACAGGCCTTAGTTTGGTGAGTTATAAGCTAAAAAACAGCAAAAAATCAAAAAGTAGTGGTCATATCCAGTTGTACAGGGTTCAATTTCAAAGTTGCTCTGATTTGGATAACAATAATGGTGCATCTTCTGTGGGCTCATAGGTTAAATTAAGGAATAGTTTTGGATGTTTGTAAAATGCTTAGTTACCAATGTCGGGGGAAAACAAAGGGCCTAGCCATTGTATGCAATGGGGGGGGGGCTTGACCTTGTTTCCACCTACTTTGGTAACTAAGCATTTTGGACACTCAAAACTATTATTTGAATCCTATGACCTCAACCAAAAAAATTTGCACCATTTTGATCCAAATCGGGGCAACTTTAAAATTTGACCCCTGTACAACTGAAAAATTAACCTTTTGACCTGTTTTTGCTGTTTGTAACCTTAACTCCAAAACTTGGGTTGTAGATAGTACAACTATACCTTTTTGGAATCCTTATGGTTGGACAATGATGTGGCATACTTTCAACATAGCTGGATCAATTTTAAATTTTGACCGATGTGTAAATCCTTAAAGGTCCAGGGCCCGATCGCAATGCCTCGGTCCCCAGAAGCCCCAGATTTTACCGGAAGTGGTCAATATTTTGGTTATCAGAAGAAAAGTACTATTTTTTATCTACCTGTGAAATCTTAGGAGCCAAGGAGTTGGTTTGGATGTTATTGAGCGAAAACGTGCACTATTTTGGTCGACAACCATATTAATTCTACACAGTATTCTATGGGGCTTACAAAATCTCACGTTTTTAGCTCGCGTACAAAACGAATTGAAATATCGGCGCGAACTTTACAGGTAGGGGTTTTGGAGTGAAGGCAAGCTAGAAGATGTAATACTCATATCCTTAATCGGGCATCCCCCTTTAATTGTCCTTATCTGGTTATAGCTACCATTCCAGAAATGCTATCATGTCATTTTTATGTGTAGAGGATGTGTATGAGGCTGAATAATAAGTATCGATTTGTCCCCTTTCAGGATACCAATTTTGGCTAAATTTCCTGATGGCTAAGAACTATTAAGTGGTCCATACCGATTTTGTCCCAATTTTGTTTTGCTTCTTCTGGTCGTATTACTTGCTGGGTGGGTTTGGCAAGTACCCGTACTTGTGACAGACATGCAAAAATCTGATTTTTGATGATTTTTTTGAATTTTCTGATTTAGCAAATCACTCTAGTGCCTTTACGGTCAAAGGAGTCAAAATGTGGGTAAACGTTGGTGTCTTCACTGAACTTGGTGGTGTCGATTGCTGATGCCGGTCCATGCACGCCAGGTGATCGCGAAACCCAGGGATCGGAAAATGTGAAAAAACCCTGGACCCGCCTAGTAAGCTTTTAATGCTTGTTTTTCAGACTGCAATGTACACATGCATGAAAAAAATATTGTGAAGATATTATTTTTCTTTCTTGGTTTCCAGTGGATTCATACCCTAATTCAATACAAGCACAGGCTTTTTGGACAAAAAAGAGGAAAAAAATCAAAACCATGAAAACAACATTCTGACTCATGTATCATTTCATTAATGCTCAAGCTGGAGAAACATTTGATTGGTGTGGTACCAGTCAATCTGGCTCAATTCATGTAGATCAAGCCCACACCTTAATGGGATATGTCGAGGCGATGCTAAGAATTGACTAGCATTTTTTATATGATTTACACCTCAGATTACCCGCTTAATTTTAACCGATGACTTGGCTAGGGACTGGTCAATATTTAATATTTAAAAAAAAAAAAAAAAAAAAAAACAAAATTTCAGGAAAAAGGGAACCTAAAAATTTGGAGGGAACTGATTTTTTAAACTGTATTTGGGGCTGTTTTCGGCTTTGCACTCACTATTTCAACAGAACATAAATTGTGGGCTGGCCCTTATTAACTTTGGCAGTACCAATTTCTTACCACCAAACCAACCACATGGAACAACATTATGTTAAACAAATATGCAAATAAGCTCAGTAATATGCATCAGCATGTTTAGCCATCAACAGTTTGCATGGTAATACTTGTGTCCATGTACGCACATATAAAGTGTTATGCATTCTGGTCAGGTGCACTTTTTTTTTGTAAAATCATTGATAGACAACCCATCATAAATTCAATACGTTTACCAACCGAATGCTAAGTTGTCTTCCGACACAATGGCAGCCCACCAAAGTGTTTGAATTCTCCCTCTTCCCCATAAACACTGATGTGGTGCCATCACAATACCTGTAATTTAGTATTTCTTTGTTTGCCATGTAACGGATTTGGCCGAGCTTCGAAAATTCTCTATTTTTTTAGTTAACCCCGCTCTCGGTACAACAAAACCAACCACCTTTTATTTGAAGGATAATATATGAGATGTTAAGAAAATGATGGTTGTGGTTGAAATATTTGGTGGCGGGGATGATTTCTAGGGCGAAAAATGCATTTTGGGCTGCAACTTAGCGAAATTATTTTTTTTAAATTTTTGTTAAAGTAAAAATATTACAATCTTTTTTTTTATGTATCCTTTTTGTTATTGATAAGGTTTATACATTGCATAAAGGGTTCGGTAATACTTGCTGTGGTGACAATGTGGTTAAAAAAGTGTTTATTTTAAGAAAAAAGGTGATTTTGGGTCTAAAATTCTAGACCATTTATATATTGGTATAAAACAGAAATCTATAATATAAATGCAAGAATGATGTATTGCATCATGATTAAGATTTGTTTGCTAAGAATAAATCTTGATTTTCGTAATTTTTTAGCGTCAAAAATGTGATTTTTTTGACCAAAAAAAACACACCTTTCCCCCGAAGTTTTTGACCACAACCCGCGATTTAAAAATGATTTATTACAATCTTTTCGAATAAAGTGGTTGCGTTTTTGGTTGTACGAGGGTGAGGGGTTGTCGACAATTTTGCAGTCCAAACCACTCCACTAATTTCCCCTTAACACTTGCATAGAAAATCAAAAGCTGATTGTGAGTTATTTCCAGAAGTTAAAACATACTATACTTCAGTTCCACAATTCTTTGACAATGTTGATACAAACGTTAATGTATTCCTGTACCCACAAGTATGTCAAACTATTTCGTGAGTGACCTAGTTAGTCGGCCCAATCATGTTGCTCTATAGTTGTCATCAGGACCGAAATGGTACACATGCTTCCAGGTATGGATACGCACGTACGCAGCCTCTGTGGTTGTTCGGTGTCCCAAAATATAAAATCAATTATAATGTATGTCCGCTTTCCCACCCAAAAATACTTTGACTTCATGTATAGTCTGTTATTTGGAGGGATATGCATTTATAATAATATAATAATACTAAATATATTATGTCCAAGTACGAGTTAAGATGGCTTAGTTTATAATATCAAATAACTGATTGTGAAATCTAATAGATTCTTAAAACAATACAAAAAACCACTAAATAAAGTCAGTTTCTTGTGAAATTAAACAACAGTTGGGCACTTATTATTTGGGAATGCTGTCCATTAAATTGATTATTCATCGATGCATTGGTGCTGGGATACATGTTCTACCATATTAAATAATCTACTAACTCATATCATTTAGTGGCATAAAATAATACAAGCATTTGAAAAAAATGATGAGACCCTATGGTCTTCATTTGCATGAGATGGCGGGGAGGGGGCAGACACATAGATGAGAAAGGGAAGTGAACAAGAGGGTCGGTCTTACGGAGAAGCAGAGTGAGTGGTGATAAAGCAGAAGGTGAGACGCCCAGCATTCTTAACCTGGCTACACCAGGACAAACAGTCAGTCAGGCGGTCTGGACGTCACTGTCACATCTGCACAAAATAATCCTAGATAACAGTGAAACAAAAAAAACAGAACCATAACGTGTTATAGGGGCTAATCTCCTACGTCAGTCCATGTTAGTGAAACTCGCTGTCGGAGCAACATGCTGTAAGTACGGAAAAGCCGACTGAAAACCAAAGCATGTGTAGAAAGAGTATGGTAAACATGCTTATAACAAAATTACAAAACTGACCAAAAATATATTTCACTTTTTCAAAACAAATGTTAGTTAATAACAATTGTGCCAAGTCTTAGGCTTACCAGAATGAGATTCAAAGAAATGTGAACTACAGCTTGATTTAATTTTGTTCATTTTCATTATCAAGCATCCTGTCAACTCAGCGAATTTACCTGTAATCTACTGGTCTTCATACATACATGTACATGTACCTTTGACTGCATGAACCCTGTAACCTTTACAAAGCAGGATTTCAATGACAACATTTAAGGCTGACTCAGAGATTCAAAATATATATTTTTTTGGGTGTTAATTAAAAATAGTCCTCTAGAATTAAAGAGAGTCACCTAAAATGCCAATTTGAAAGTTTGAGAGAATCAGTTTTTCGGTTGATGCCAGTAAACCTTTATATATGGTATAAGGTACCAAGGATACTGTGTATATTAAACAAGAATTCTGGATCCGAATTTTAAAACAAAGTTGTGATTTTTGTATGAAGGAAAGCAATTTGATTATTATGTGGACGACGCCACTGTGTCTAAGCAAAAACATGATTTTTCAGAAAATAGAGCTCACCATCCTAGGGAAATTTGGAGTCAGACTTTAAATAGCTTAGGAAAATATCAAATTTAAGTCAAAAATATATACTTTATAACACTTTTGTGGTTAAGGAAGAAGTTCATGTTTTGTTTTAAGGTAATGTTAATCGAAAACAATACAGAAACTGCAAGCGAAAAAGCACATGTGATGTTGTTAACATTTGCTTGAAATCTCTTCTGGATACCGCGTGGTTTTTATCCATTTTCAATTCACTTTGTTGTCAAAAGGGAAATGTCATGATGAATTTTGTACCCACATTACATGATGAAAATGGCAGTTTGCACTATTTTATAATACAAGTCAAGCCCCTGGGTGCTTAATGGGAATTCAAAAATGGAGCAGGGCTTTAAAATAAGTTGTAATGCTGTTGAAAATCTTTCGGAGGATTTATAAATTTCAAGAGATTACTTTCACTGCATGCATTCACATTCATATACACATACAAATCCCCACAAACATACACATGGGCACCATGGCATTGGAAAACATCAAGGTACAACCATTTTTAAGAGCATGCTAGCCAGAATCATGAAATATGAACATTCCTTTTGAATAAAGATGTGTAAGTTATGGTGAATAGACACACCTGTATATCTGAGCATGTTGCTGGTAATTTACCTAACATATACTTGCAGTTACACTGGCCACTGTTGGGAAAAGAACAGAATGATCAGGATTAATTAATGGCCTTATGATAGGGACATCTTTCTACTGGGAGGTTAGAATATGTTACAGATCATAGTAATGTACACCCTTTATCATACTTCATAACACTAACAATTCATATCAACTTAAACAAATCCAATCATGACCAAAAGTAAAAAGGACAGAGCGGTCCCAAATAGGGCTGTCCAGAGGTCCATAGGTGTCCAATTATGTGGTCAACGAATAAGAGAGCCAATATAAGGACTAAGGGTGGGTATTTAATGTAAAGCGTTGAGATTTGGTATAACGTGCTATATAAATACTGGCATTTCATTATTTATTATTAACAGATTCAGCACATTTGGACGTACATGATTGAGCTGTTCCATGCCCTCCCCTTTTACAGTTCCAACCGACTTTACATTTACAAGTTCGAAATGATGTCCCCAGTCATATTCTTTCTTCCTCCCCCCAAAATACTGTAGTACAAGACTTTTTACACAATTCACTTTCAAAAGCCAATACTGGATAATATCACACCAAATCTTACAATTTAGTTTTTGTGGCCTAAATAGAAAAATGTTTGGTCCTTAATCCAGCGTTTACCATATCCTATATACATTTAAATCATAATCGAAATAATGGCAAGTTGAGGAAAGCTTTGTTCACCCATTACTTGTACTAAAATATCTGCAAAATTCGTATTTTCAAAACTTAGTGAATCCTACTTGATAGGTGGATCAAATCGTATTTTATGGGTGGATTTTTTGCAGGTGTGTTACTTTAAATACAGTGGAAATCAATTTGATCAATATGTATTGATTAATTTAACAGGATTGTAGGTTTGCAATTTTTAAAATATTGTTTATTATACTAACTTTCATTAATATCATCAATTTTTATCTCTACTTAACTCCCAGGGACACTACCTGTCTATCCATTGGCATCTACAACCCCCCCTATTTTGATTGTTGCTAGGAAGGTAATATATGGAATTAGCAATCATGAGTACGTTTGATTTGTGCTATGGTTTCAACAGATTTTAAAGCACTATTTTTGATTGGTTACTCTAGGACTATCTTATTTTGTGTCCTGTATGAAGCCAATTAGACAGATTGTATCATAGTGTAGTGCCCACCATAGGGCATTAAATGCTAGCCCATACTTTTCATATTGTTGCATTTATCTTATAATTTTCAGAAAAAAAGAAGAAAATCAAATGATTTAAAATACCTCTATCATTTTAAATGATGACAATTCCTTTATATTTTGACACAATAACTGCATTCATTGTCTCAACACTACCAACAACACATAAACAATCAAATGTTGCTGTCCCCTAATTTCATATCCCAAATTGTGGCATCCGTAAATTAAAATTGATGATAGCAGTCCATCAGTGTGGGTGCTAAAAACGTCTTCAGATTTTGTTTTGTTCTGTCTCACCTCACACGCAGTGGCCAACTTCCATTACCTTTCATTAAAACTAAGCTGAAGTACAATAATGTACTTCTCACATTTGACATTTGTAGGTATGCCTGGAGGAGTTTTAACTTATCATTTTTTTTTAAAATTCTGTGCAATTTTAATTTTGAATGACATTCAAATATTATTGAAAGTTTTGAATGATATCAAGGTGAAAGAACCTAATTATTATTATAAAAATACAACTAAGACCTTTGAAGGTATATTTTTATGATATTATTTCCCTTTTCCCCACAAAATTATATGAATGGTTAATTCACCGTATGCCCCGAGCTATAGTCCCCCCACCCTTTTTTAAGCGAAAACCTTGAAAAGTTGGGGTGGGATAATGCCCTAATCTTGCCCGAAGCCGGATTTGAAAATGGTCTTGCCTACTCGCCACATACCTGTACAGGCCACTTAAATGCTCAGACGTCATTAGAACATTCTTGAGATGGATTATAATATTAAATATGGAATTTCGTATTCAGTGTAGTGGAAAATGCCATTCATTGGAATTCAAGGCTAAAAGGTTTGTTTTTTGAAGAAGATAGTTTCCGAAGTTTGCAGTCAGTGGTAGGCCCATTTTTTTTGGCCATGGATAATAACGGATCTTAGAAATTTTCTTCTGAAATTTTCTAAAACTTAGGGTGGGATTATAATCTAGCATGGGACTATAATAACTCTGGTCAGGACGGTATTTTGGTTTTGATGAAAAAAAACATTGAAAGGGTGGTCACATTTTTCTAAGGGTCCAGACCATAAGTGATAAGTTTTTGGCAAAGGCCCCTGTAGTGTTCTAAGAACAAATTTTCGGAACATATAAGGACTTGTTTAATTCAAAACATGATTGATATTGTTTTCCACTTCATTTAAAGTATTATTTTCAGAAAAATGGCCAACTTTTTGTAAAACTTTCACTATGGATATCGATCTACCCCTTTAGAGCAATTTATAAGGCCTCATATAGTGAAATCTTGAGATAAGCTCATGCATGCCTGGAAAAAGTGGAAATCTGGGAATAACATTCCCTGGACTGTTGATATTTGGAGGGAAATTTTGCAATCTTGGAGGGAAATTTTGCAATCTTGGAGGGAAATTTTGCAATCTTGGAGGGAAATTTTGCAATCTTGGAGGGAAATTTTGCAATCTTGGAGGGAAATTTTGGCAATTTGGGGAACTGGTATTGTATTCCATGGATTTTGCATTTTTTTTCCAGCGTTGAGCTTATAACCTCGATTGTTGTTTTCCTTTACACCAATTTAAAATTGTCAAAACTCATGCCGCAAGGCAAATATTAATGTTTTGAGGACCATAACTCCCAAAGGTACCAATAATGATAGTGAAAATTGTTTTTCTAAGAATAGTTTTTTTCAATGGTCGATTTCAAATATTTAATCAGAAGAGCATGTAATCTTTCACACATTTGGAGATAAGGGGACATTAAAGACATGTCATGACTGGTGGTCATTTGGGAAGTCATCTCAAAATCCACTGACCGAAGACTAGGCTTGTTTGGACTCATTTGAATGCCATTTTCATGCTGAATCTGAATATTGGCCTGAAAATGAATATAATTTAAAAAATTTTTGAAACAAATCAAAATATTTTATCTCTAAATGACTATACACTTTGTCTATTCTAATGTATGGGGTGACTATGCACGCACATACCCAGTAACACCATTAGTTGCAGCACGCTTGTGCTTTGACAAATAAATTGTGCATGTGCTTTAAGTCGGTACAATGTATACGCATGCATCGTTACACCATACTTAAGTGGAGACAGTGTACTAATAGCCGACAGGGCTGGAGGGGTGGGGAGGAATTAAAGACTAATACTTTTTTGGTCACGTACATTACTTTTCAAATTACACTGCTATTGTAAAATAAACAAAACTTCTGAAGTTATCAAAATGATATGCTGAAGTGCATTAAGTACCAGGTCATGCTGCGGACTTGCGACCACACGTCCCGCTTCATCATCACCGTCCTGCGGACTTCTGGGAAGAGAGCACTGTTAGGGTAAAAGGTAATCATTGTTAAACTCTGACTTGTCATATACAATAGGCCAACATAATAAGAGCATGCGATTGCAAGTGCCACACAGTCGTCTCCATAAATTTCTCCCTATGGCATGTTACACTATGAAACTATAACACTGAAAAATACACTGAAAATCACAGAGTAACGCTGAAAAACTCTGAAAATCTCTGAAAATTGTCTGAACAAAGAGTAACACTGAAAATTTTTCAGTCAGGGTTCAGAGGTGGATCAGTTGGTTTTCAGTGTAATTTTCAGTGTGTATTGTTCTCTTATATTTAGCATCGACCTTGTACTGTAATTACCATAACAATTTAAGCCAAAGTCAAACTTATATGGTTATGTTTTCAGTGTTGATTAGTGTTTCTTCAAAGGATTAACAACATTTTCAGTGTGATTATGAACAGGCTCATATTTTTCAGCGATGTTTCAGTCCAATTTCAGTGTGATTAGGAATCCTGAAGCAACCCACTATATTAAAAATTTGCAAAAGGTAATATGAATGTCATTTGCATAGTGAATAACAAAGGGAGCCATTTCAGTGTGGTTTCAGTGTTGAATTTCTTTTTTGTATTTGGTTTCAGTGATTTCAGGAATTTCAAGAGATTTCAGAGTTTTTCAGAGGTGCAGATTTTTTAAGTGTATTTTTCAGTGTTATAGTTTCATAGTGTTAGTATTGGTTTCGATTGAATTGCAGATTATTATATGCTTAACCAAACGTATAGTGAATCATTACGCTTTAAATAAACATGCGCAAGATTAAGAACCGCTAATAAATATGCAATACAATCTAGGATACTATGCCTGAAGTACAGTTGCAGGAACGGATATCAAAACAACTTGGTTGTATTTTGCATAATTCTTACGACATCTATGTGTCTGCCTGATATCCTTTTTCCACAGGAATATGATATGGCATGTGAATGCAATGGTTTCCTGAGAACGATATATCGCATTTCACACGCGCCTGAGGAGGCCTGCAGGGGACACAGAAATGAAACATCAGCCACATTTTCTTCCGTCATTTTCTTTCGTCGGCACATGCTTGACTGTGAATTTACTTCGATAAGCATGATGCAAATTTGTACGAGGGTGTAAAAATACAGGGTGCAGAAAGTATTTTCTCAAAGCAAAGAGCTCCACAATCTGGCACTTTGAAAACGTGCATATATGCACGACACCCCATCCAATACAAATTGAAATCCCCCGAAAGGGCCTGCCATGGCATATTACTTGTTGAACATATCAATTGCAATAAAAACAGAATCCACTTCCTCTATTTCCTCAACTTTCAACAACATACACAATACTTTGGAAGAATACTTGAAAATTAATCAACAGAATGCTGGAGAAAAAGATATGAAAACAATCAATGTTACCAAATATCAAGAGTTCATTTCCTTATTCAAGCTTCACAGTCTATATCTATTCTCACATACTTCCATATTGTGCTAGATCGCAATTATGTTCCCACAGGCTATCGTTTACACATATAATGTGTTGTCTGGGCAATAAGGGGGAATCGCTACAATTATATTTTATACCCATGGGTGGAAACTAGCGAGTAGATAGTAAGATATTTACATGGGGCTATCCCACTTCTACGGGTAGTCTTATGTTGCAATCATGGTATTGAAGTACATGGAGATATATACTTATGGCTAATAAAGATTTAATTGTAATTTGGATGCAATGTGTGTATATTCTGTTTGACATATTTTACAAACATACACACACACGCCATATACATGTGCGTGCGCACACACATACACATCTTGCACAATGTGTTTGTGATATGAAATATGTTTATGATATAAAGTATCACACACCTTATACACATCACAGACACATAACCCAGGCCATACCCTACACCAATGCATACATACATGCACATGTGTGCACACACACACACACACACACACATTTGAACGTTGGAAGGCCTGCTATTAGGTACACATTTACATGTATACTCATATTCCTCCACACACATGCATGATTGTCTTGAAGGCCTCCTAATTTGAGCTACAAAAAATTGAACACAAGAATTGATTTAGGAGTACACAAACAGTTTAATAAACAAATCCTTATTTGGGCATTATACTTACTTATATTTACACTATTTGTAGGTGTGTGCCTATCGAGTAACGTCTCTGCAGATCCCGATAGGCTTGGCACTTGTTGCACCTCGATCTCAATACTACTCCCAACCTCGTGATTCTCACCAAAGTCTTCAAATCTCTCCTCTCCTTCACTCACCAGAGACGAGGCAGTCGTACTGCTACCATGCTGGCCATTGTGTGAGGATCTAATAAAGGCAGGAAGATATAAATGAAATGAATAGAGAGAGTGAGTTGTCATGTGTCAGGTGCGGGTTGTATTGGGGGGAGTGAACGGAGGGGCCAACATGGGTATGCGGTTCAGGATTCAGGGAATTCTGTGATTCAAAAGCCACCGTCTTCAAATTTTTTACAATTTACCACAATTGTATCAACTTAATGTCCTAGTAAGCAAGTAACCTGTTTGAATGAAGAAAAATTGCAGACAAAAAGGCTCCACTATGGGTAGCGTGGATACAACGTATTGAACATAAACGCATTTTACTTCAGTTAGACTTCCTGCTGTGTATTATTTGTGTGCAAATTTTATATTCAAGAAAGTTTGCAATGCACTGATGTGCACCATGTATGCACTGTGTATATGATCAACAAATTGCAGCAAATTTAAGATGGAGAGCATCCTTTCGCTTGAATTTTTTGCTATATAATGGGCCTTAACCAAATCCTGAGGCTTTGTATTAGAATGTTCATTATTTTTTCTTTTCCCCTACACCTCACTTTGAGAAAAAAGAATAGGTTTTTCTACCATCACATTTAAATGGCCCAGAAACCATTTTTTGTCCGTTTGAGGTGCCCCTACATATATATGTCATGTTGCCACCCCAAGAGGTTTGAAGGAAGAAAAAACAAAACTTGAAAATCATGCAAAATCAGCCTCTTTTTGCCTGCTCACCAGGAAATTTTCAACCTCCAATCAGGAAATTTTCCTCAAACCAGAAATTTACAACCCCCTCTGCAAGTTCCCCCTGCTCCTGTTATGCCCCCTTGAGCAAGCTTAAAGGTGCAATGGTTCACTATGTATCCCTGAGAAAGGTTATTTCCAAATTCAGTTGATTTTTGACGATTAGTTTTGATGTTATGACGCAATGTTTGTATCAACAGAGCCCCAAAGGCCAATGAGTTGTAATTTCTGTCCGGTTTACAGAACAAACAAAAATACAACATTAAAAACGAATTTCTTCCAAAGTTGATCAATTTGAACGTACTATTTGGTACACATCCTATACTTAGGCCAACGGTTGTTCAGATATATAAAATCTCTTTTTTTAGGTAAGTCAGGACGAGGCCTGTGGATCCATAAAGTAAGAACCATTTCAAGCAAAAGTCATTTCCAGTAACTTGCCACATACAGTATATTCCTGAGGCATGAGAACCAACATAAACCAGGAGTCCCGATGCATAGTCCTGAGGGCGAATTTGGTCCTCCTCTCTCCATAGACACTGTAGTACAATCGGTAACTTCATTGGGGGGGGGGCCTGGTGGGAGGGTTCTAAGGAGGGAGGCACTCACTTGAATATAGTGTCAAATCAGAATTACCTAAATTTCAAACTTTTTGAAATCGACTACTTCAAAAATACATTTCAAAATACCATGCAGTTAAAAAAATTAACGTGGGTACTGAAAAAAAAAGAAACTGGAATAAACGTTGCTTTTGGCTATATGTTCAGCAATTTGACCAAATGGCATACGTGTACGATAAAATGGGCAAATTTATGGCAAGACATTCATACAATGCGAAACACTCTTACAGCGGCCTGGCCATTTTCACAAAATAGGAATTTCTTCATTGCTCTCAATTATAGTCTAGGCCATTGGAAGAATACCGATACATTTTACACATATAATACCATAATCAAAAACAGATAGGGACTTAATAAGAGGTTTAAAACATCCTGTAATTTATGGCTCAACTTTTAAGTTTTCCATAACTATTTAATCAACAAATGTGTATTTACATGAATATCATAGACATAGACTCGTACTCATTAATATTTAAAACCACAGAAGTTTCCTCAGACCGGTAAAACCGTTCATTGCGTGGGAAAAGATATACGGATGTGTTTTCTTGTGTTAAGAGCGTCCATTCTCCGTCGTCTGTCTGAATCGCGTCGCCGGCCGACTTTAAATCCAAATCATTCTTTTACGTCATAATGAGAGCGTTTAGGCGTTGTAATTCAGGCGAGAGATAATATTACCCCTAACCATTATAAGAGGCTAAAATATCAGTTTTGGAGGAAAATTGAGGGCCGTATTCTGTAGGAATGTTCCAGTGTCTCTTTATTTTTCAGTATGCATGCATACTATTTCAAGTTCTATCACCATTACATGGCCACAGGACAACACGCTATTAGCTTCCATTGGTAATGGAGTACCCCCAACCCAAAGAGATCCTTGATGATTCTTACAGTATGGACAGCATGTAATTTATGGATGAACTTTGTTTAACAGTTGGCACTTACAGGCAATAACTAGTAAAGAGAGAAAATTTCGCGATGTTTAATTTCGCACACATGACTTCCATCAGAAATAACACCATTGTGACAATGTTTTCAACATTCATTGAAAGTTAGCACTGTGATGGTCATAGTACTTTAGCATAACAGAAATTTCCCCTTGTATGTCTCCCATTGCGAAAAATTCTGCTTGCCAACATACCCCATTTACCGCAGAGTTTTGTATGAGAGGAGACAGGGACAAAACTTAAATTCACTCTAAGTTTTGACTTAAAAATTAATTAGGTTCTAACCTAACCCTTTCTACACTTTGCAACCATGTCAAATTATTGTGATGTAGATTAGTTCAGTATGTTGAATGAATTAGATCCTGCCGTCTTAAGATAAAACTGGTTATTTTGGTTTGCTTTCAAAAATTGGGCATGCACTATGTTTTTTTTTGGACAGATTGTACACAACTTCATAATCATATAGGGCTGCAAATGTAATTTCATGTTTTAATAGGTATGGAGAGGCGTTTTTTAGTTGATTTGTTTTTTTTCACATATTAAAATGTGTACATGAAGTTCTATGTACTGGTACATTCATTTTTTCTGAAAGGTTGGGGTCAATTGGTGGATTACGACCCAGAAAAAACCACATGACTTCTATTACCCCCAAATTTTAGAACTTGGATTCACACCACTCCTTTCTTTTGTCTGCACCATGACACATCAGCTAGCTTTTTACTTTTCAAGAAATGGCCACAGATGATGGGATGGACATTCTAGATTGACCAGACTAAATGGACAGAAAATTTTTTGGCAACATGCAGGGACTACTAAATTACTCTGGAGGGCAAGAGACTAAAAAATAGAATCCTTTTAAACTGCCATAGTAACACCCACTATTATTAAATTTGCAATAACCACTACATTGTCTCAGGGAAGGAGGTGGGGGTTGTAAATAAAAATTCTTGAAAAGGAAAGGGCGTGTCAGGGGGAAATAAGCAATGTAAAAGGTATGGAAGGGATTAGTACGATGCACATTTTGTGCGGAGTTTTGCAAGGGACTTATGTGATTTTTGTTTGGACACCACACTTAGCCGAGGTTTACATGAACGTAAATAATTTAACACAGAGTGATAGGGGGTTTCATATCCCTCTATTACATTTACATTTTTAAAGAAAAAACTGCGACCAATCAAAATACAACACTATTTTTTTTTTTTTTTTTTAAATTTAATTTCTTACCACAAGGTTTTGACCATGCAGAAGCACCAGCAGAACTGGAGAAGCAATTCCGGATATTTTGCACGCCGACGGACGTAAAGTATGTTATACGGATTCGCACACGTACCAACGTGATCGCAACATTTTGTTTTAAAATTATTTTAAAGCCCTATTTAAAAAATGTAAAGCTCCCACTTCAGAAACATTGTCACCCAACCAATGACTTCATTTGATTTGCTTAAATTTACCTCTGTCCACAAAGACCTTAAATGTGTCAAAATTTTAAAATGTTCACCCACGCATTGCAGCTATTTCAATTCATATACCAACTTAGAACATTCGTTACTCCATGAAAGATTACTTATCATTACACCGTATTTACTAGTAAATATAAAATTCATTAAAAAGTGTGCGCATTTTTAGTAAAAGGTCACACATAGGGGAAATGCCACTAGTACTACTAACATGAGATAACCCTGTATGTCCGACTATGCGTTTTGACAGCCCCTTGACCTATGGACCTATTTGAATGCAGGTTGAAACAACGCCTGGGTTTATTATCACTGTTTTCAGGGGGACCCAAAAAAATCCAATAGTCATCTAGAGGTTAATGTGCGTAAAAATGCCGTATAAACGCAAAACTTCAAATAAAGGGGGCTGATCCATTCAAATCCAGCCATTCATGTTCCCTAAAAAATTGTAAGAACCTTAGTATAAACGGTTGTGATCCAATCAAAATCTACACTCGTTTCCTCGAGGCCTCAATTACATAAAAGATAAAACAATCCAAGCCTTTGGATAGTGAAAGATTTGAAACGTTTTTATTCATAACATCAAAATGAAAAACATTCTTAAATGGCATTTCGTGATCAACAGAATAGTCCCCTTGATTTACCTAAAGAAATTAATAATTATTTAAAGAAG